>JABASD010000099.1:0-123755 GCA_019776165.1 Pogonognathellus flavescens | reverse complement strand
TTTTTGAAAAATCGCAACTCGGAAAGTATTGATTTCAAAAATGTGAAAATTACGGAAATGTATCCTTATCGGTAGCTTTGTTCAACAAAAAATACCCCAAGCCTGTACAAAATTTCGTTCCCGCACAATCGAGGAGAGAAGCTTTTGGGAAATTGGGAGTGGGAGCTATAACGTGAATAGTCCAAACTGATTTTCTTGTGCACAGTCCCTATACAGTATTATCTTAGAAGGACCAATTCTAACACATTACGTATGTTAGTTCATTAAGAGCACTTATGATACTAATTTTACCTTTATAGAAATCGATGCTACAGTTTATTTGTTTAGATTCATCGAGAATTCATTTACATTTGTTAGTAAAATCTTAACCCTTTAATTATATAAATTGTACCACATAATTCCACTTCTATAGATGTTTATTTAAACTTGAAAAAATTTCTGCGGAGACCCTGAGTTTATTGCAAATTCGTAGACATCTGGCACTTAAACATTTTTGTTCAATTTTAGTTACAAATTGGCCCGCTTACTAAACGGACAGAAAGAACAGTTCGCAAAGGCATTCATTCAAAGACACTCATAGGATGAAATCTAAATTCCATATTATTATTAGTGTGAAGTTGAAGTAGTTAAGTAATCTAATACAAAGATGAAAAGTTGAATGCTGCAACCTTTAGTATCATTAGACTGACTGTCTCATTGTAGTAAAATTTCATATCATACAAAGGCATTTGTGGTACTTATTCGGAAATTCTACGCGAGGTATATTGTTTACTGGCTAGTTGTCAAGTAGTTGCATTTTATAAATAGTTGCTCCGAAATTGAGTAACCTAATGTAGGATTTCTAATTTCCATGTGGTGATAGCGCAGTGTTTTAAGCAGCCGGTTGGTGAATGAAGAGAATTTATTTCCCTGCATACATCGGATTTTTGAATGTTGATGTTGCTTGTTTGTAAATAGGATTTTCTCCCTGTAAAACCAACGATTCATTATAATTTGTACATGACATAAATCACATTTCAACCATGCGAGTTTTAACTTTATAATGTACAGTAGAAGAAACTTACCGTGTCCCATTTCGCACTCATTCTTTCTTTCTCAAAGCGAGCATATTCTGCCCGATCATGAATATGTGTAAGCAATTTCCATAAAAATAGGAACAGCAGACCCACAATAACAATAGCACCAACCACACCAAAAATAATCCAGAAAACTGGAGGTTCTGGTGGACAGTCCTTTGTTTCTTGTGCTTTGATGTACAATTTTCCCAATTTGTCGTAACCGTAAACAAAATAAAACCTGCAACCATCACTGTCGTCCGTAAATGCGCAATACTTTTCATTTTCTTCGTCACCTGAAACCAAAAGTACCTTTAGATCCACAACAAATATAAATTACATGCTATCATGTAAATTAACGCGATCATAAACATGGCAGATATTATAAAGTTGCTGCCGATCCTTACTATTAACAGAATCCACTTTTTCAGGGAATGGAAATTTCTGACACTCTTCTTCGCAGTAACCTTCAGTATCATATTTCCCAGTTTTATGAATGCGACATTGAACACAGTCCCTTAGTTCCTCACATCTTCCAGGACATGTCTATGCAAAAATTATATATTAAATTCAAATTTCTGAATGAAATTATATGTTAGGTAGGAATATTATTGATTAGTACGACCTCTCTACCAGTAACGCCCAAAAAATGCTTTCAGTATTATCTAATAATATTCTTAATATTACTTACGGGACATTTTTCGCAAAACCGTCCAGAGTATCTACCAGAAGTTGTGTCACATTCACATTTTCCACATTTACATGTTCCATGATTGCTGCAAATTTCAGAATGACCACCAGGCTCCATACAAGTATCCTTCAAGAGAAAAGGAAAAACAGTTCAAATCATTCTATCATAAACTGAATGATTCTCAGATGTGTATTCATTAGCATTTTTTTAAAGCATACGGTATTAGTAGAGCAAGCGCAGGCTCCTCCGGACCATCCAGCATTGCAGACGCATTTACCACAGTTGCAGCGACCATGATCTCCTGAACATAACTTTCCAGCTTCTCTTTCACAATTGAAATTGTCGCACTCACAGAATAGTCCGTCAATTTTCTAAACATTAATTGAAGACACGTTTAATGAATAGATTTAGATTCAGAAGCTTACATGAATTATTTTTCATGAATATAATAGAAACATTTAGTTATCCTATTACTTCATTTGGATCATCACGAGTCTGACATTCGCACTGCCCACAAACGCACGTTCCTCGATTGGTGCATATAACATCACTAGAATTATCTCGTCTGCAGCCTCTATCATCGACAATTCGATCCAAACCTCTGTCATCACATTCACACTTTCTGCCGAAGTTAGCTTCATTGCAATCACAAACTCCACATTTAGCTGTACCTTTGAAGCTACATTGTGGTGAATCGTATTCGAATCCCTGAAACAAAATTAATAATTCATTTTCCATCTAAAATAACAAATATTCCACTTTTGTCTGAAATACTTACAGGATTTCCAGGAATTTCACAAGGACATTCACATAGCATTTCCAAGTCTACGGTAAGACTTTCGTTTATTCCCACGCGATAGATTTGGAATCTTTGCTGCCACTCGCTGGGGTCTTTAGGGCATTCAGTCACTTCAATTTTCACTTTAAAGCTAAGATTTGTATACAATTAAAAATAAAAATTAGGATTATTATTACAAGTAGTATTACAACAATAACTTCTACTGAATGAAATAACAATTCTCATCTCAATATCTTTGCATGTGGGAAAATGCAGATAAAATATTTTTAGGCTATAATTATAAAAGTTTCAAGAATGGAAGAAGTAGGTGGAAGGGTTGTTTTTGTTTATAGTAAAAAGTGCAGACCGAGTTCATTTGGCAATAATAATAATCTATTCTATTGAATGTAGTATTGTGAGTGAGCCTTCTTTGCCTAGCCTTAGCCTTTACTAACACAAATACTTATTTAATATTGCACTTACTCAACTACTGATCCCACTCGGAGACCACCACATTTATTTGTTTCGATATAATTCGGCGAATCAATGCATTTTGTAAAATAGGAGACTTTGATGTTTCCTGATGCTGTGTCTTTCAGTTCAACAGACGACGTTATTTTCTGAAACACAGAAATCATATTAATATTATTACCCAATAGTGCATGTTTTCAATTCATATTATACAAAGTGAAATTCTCTAACCACATAGAGATTGACAGGTTCACTTTGTTTTGACATTCTGTTCTAAAAGTAAGCGAATTACCTGATATTCTTCTTTAACGAGCTCTACAACATTTGAGGAGTTTGCAGCTAGTACACCACACGTGGACCCTTCTACATTTTGACTGAGTCGTTTGTAAATGTCTATTTGTTCAGCAGTAACAGCAAAAATCATGTTGATAGACTTTTCCTTCACTTTGGAGTTGATTTGAGCTACAGATGGATAATCTTGAACTGTGGAATGAGTGTACTCTCCCTTGGAGTCCATATGGCACTTCCCGTCATTTGGTTTCACTATTCCTCCCAACTGGAAATTGAAATCATATTTGTATTAGGTATATACTCTTATACTTACAGTTAGTCAGAAAATAAAAACATGTAACTAACGTAAAGAATTTTAATATTACATATAATTAAATCTAATAGCTAAAAAGAAACCACATCTGTTAGGAGATGGCATTGATTATGCTACACATACATATAAATCTAACTGCAATTCTCACAGATTTGTACATGAGACAAAGAATAAATAAGAGTGCAAAAGTGTTACTGTTTATCTGTACCTTGCCGTCCCCAGCATAATGGAAAGATGCGTCAGTGGAGAAGACCATAAGACGACGGGCTTGCTGACGCCAACCTAAATTCGGGTTCTTTTGATTAATCCGTAACCATGTAATAATTTATGAAGCAATAAAAAATGTTTAGGTACAAAACAGTAGTTGTATAGAGCTGCAAATGGATTACCAATTTGGTTGCATACAATTGCTTGCATGATTGCATCGAATCCACCTTCAGGAGCATCCAAGTTTCCGGAAACCCTTGCGCTTTTTACCTCACCCTAACATTATTCATTAAGCATTTTGGTTTATAATTTCCCATAAAAGTGTTCCATAGATATATAAAAGGAAAGTTAATTTTAGCATCGCGTCTTTAGTAGTAGTAAACAATTAGAGTTCAGTTAAAGTTCAGTTTTGTTAAGTACAAGTCAAGTAAGTAGTAGTTATAAGTACAACATTGGTAAATTGTAGTTATATGTACTAGTACTATGTAGTAGTAGTAAAGTAATAAGTAAATTCAAAAAGTAATTTCAGTGTTAAATGTAAATACGAGTAGTTATAAGAGATTTCAAACAACTATAGCATACACGTCATGCCACATCAAATCAATACAAACTAATTCATACAATAATTTAACATGTAATGAATTGTGCATAAAAAGACATAAATGCTACATAATTTTCAAACTATCAGATGCAAGAATCTACAAATTGCAATTACATACTTGAAATATAACACAAACCAAAAATCAAGAGGCAAAAAATGCTGAATAGATATAATTTTATCGCTAACTGTATTTTGCTGTTAGAATTATGAAGTGAGAAAGTGTTTCATCAAAACTCGACTAAGTCCACAAACTAAAAGTAATAGTAGTGTTCAGTACAGTTTAACTACAAACAAATATGAACATTATTATTTGTCCAAAAAGTGAAAGTAACCTTTAAACGTTCACAGGTACAAGAGTGGATTGTTCTGTGGACATTAAAGGTTCAAAAATGGAATTCCAGTCAAAAATCACAAGTTCTGGATGGTCAGTTACCATATACCCCGGTTTTCTAAGATATTAATAAGTATCATTGTGCCGGAATGACTAGGTTGGCTGGCGACACAAAAATCATGTAGTAATTTTAGTGCTTGTAAGGTGAATGACAGGTTTAAAGATGAAGAAACTCTCACACTTGCTCATCTGTCAGAGTGAGACATTAATAATCATCCAGGAAAAGGAAGATAATATATGAAAAAAATAAAATAAAATGGTAAAAAGCAGATATTTTTATATATCTAAGTAAAAGGGAGAAAGCATTGCAACACTATTTTATTTTACACTAAAGAGGATTCGAATAATCTCGAAGCGGAAAAGCATTGCTGAAGCTCATCAAGCAAAATAAACAATATTAAATAGGTATTCTTGTATATAAATGCGTGTAGTAATTTGTAAATAAATATTACATGTGTAAACTATGGTCTTATGATGAAAAGGAAAGTTAAATTGCAAATATGAAATGAAGGGAAGATTGTAGCTGGAGTTTATTTTTAGTATAATGGAGTGGATGGCTTGGCTCTCAAAATCAGCAGATCAGATCAAAATGATTTGGTAAATAAAAAGGAAGATTAAATTTTGACGTAGCCATTATTTTTGACTGCTGAATCAACTTACTGCGAAACGAGAAGTGTCCTTACTCAGGGACATGACGTTCTGAAAGCCGTAGGGCGCCTCACAACCGGGACATGGCTGCACCAAGCTTTGTCATAAAGTTTTCAATTTAACTCTTGAAGTAAAATGCTAAATTTAACTAAATTACCGTTACATTTATTTACATTAGAAACTACACCCAGAGGTGTTTTGAATGTTTCCTTGAATTGCGTTCACTCCCGTATTCTCCTCTTCTCAAGGAAATTTTCTCACTTTTACAATGGAGAAAGTGGCGATAGGTACTAAAGGTAAATAATTAATGTTTACGTCTTCACAGAAAATTTACTTTCATGAAAAATCCAGGTAGGGAGTCGATATAAAGTCTCATTACGAGTTACGAGGTGTAAATTCCCTATTTACCCATTACAAGTTGACAACACCAAAAAAATCGCAAACAAAATATACAAATGCGACAAAAGTAGTTTTGTTTTAGACTGTAGCCCAACCAAAAATCAAAATGCATTGCTGAAGGCTACAAAATTGCAGTACGTACAATTTACTTAAATTAGCGCAGTACAGTACAGTACAGAACAGACTGCAGAGGTACCAACACCAACACCAAAAAACTAAAATGGTAAAAAAATCAAAACACCGATGCTGATACAGCTCTGTTGACAAAACAACTAACTCTGCGGCCCCAACATACGCAAGTAATAATTATGGACATGTTTACAGTTACGCTACACTTGAGATGGTTATTTTTGGACAGAACAAGGAGGAGGAAAAATACATACTGCAAAAAATTGTATATTATGTATAAATAGGTAGGTATGGAAAAACAGCACCAATGTTCTTTTGGAACATTTGCATATTTAAAGGTTCAAGACTGGCAGGATATCTAATCCAGAGGAATGGGGATAAGGTGGCTGTCGCATTTACGATTTATGTGTAAAAACAACAAAAACGCAGACAAAAAATTATCAAGAAAAATACATAAAGGGTGTTGGGGAAAAAGTAAAAAATAATATTTGAACGTGTGCTGTGATTTAAAAACGAATGGTGCGACACGAAGAACGTAAAAATATGTGTACTATGTACAATAGCGACCCGGAGACCAAAAAACAAAAGCAGCCGGGAAGGGATCGACGGCAAAATAAAACTGGTAAAAAAAGATGATACGTCAAAATACATACAAAAGGAAGAACAAGTACAGGCCTAGGAAGACTCTCGTCGTGGTATTTTCTCGAGAATAAAAAAATAATCAAAACTAAAAGGGATACCCTGTGAACCATCCAGGTTTGGATTTACAATTTCCTTTATATAGAAATGTATGTAGTATTACAAAATGGTGTCAAGTTTAAGTACTTGTCAAAAATCAGCATTGTCTTGAGTAGGTACTACTATGTGCAAAAACAGTTTTTCGTCGTAACAACAAAAAGTAATGTGTGTGACGGTACAAAATCCAGTACAAGTAGCACAGATAATTATTTGCAGTGCAAAAATAATCTATCGACATATTTTGGCGTGAAAACAGACAATCATATAGTTTAGGTGTGTACGAATGCAAAATAGTACAATACGGGTAGGGGGAACTTACAGAAAAACGACTCGTATCTGTGGTCAAATTGAGATGGTTGCGGAAACCGTAGGGAGGCACGCAATTTTCACAAGGTTCTGAAAGCCTATGTCCCTTCAACTTATTTTTCATTCGTTCGATTTTTCATTATTTAACAAGAATGATTAGATTTGTCTTTTGTAAAAAGCTAAAAAATTACTGTTACTTTTTCTCTACAGTCGATACAAACGGCATCACCACTTTGTCCACGAAAGAACCGAAACCCAGCCGGAAATTAGATGTGATATTCTGCATAGTCTCCGCCAGTGTATTTCCAAGATTTGACAATTCATCCTTAAAGAAATTTTATACATTCCTTAGTAAATAGGTGGCATAATTTAATTTTAATTCCCTTTCTCCAAACGTGAACTGTGTATAAATTGTAATTCATTTATGCAATTTAGTTTTTAAACCTTATCGTCTTCCATGGACTTTGAGAGATCCATCAAGTAGTACAAATCCACGGGATAATCTTCAGCCTGAGCATACTGCATATTGATATCAAATGGTTGACCAACTCTCATCTTCAGAGAAACGGCTTGGGGTCGGATTTGGACAGCCGCTCTATATTCGCTCTGTTTTGAGATCTCTTCATCTCTGTACACAAAATTCAACACAATATTTTAATAATTGCTTTGCTTATATGAAATATTGCGCAAAAATTACAGTTTACATCTTGCATAAAGACCTCCATACATTTACATACATGCATATTATTATACGAGAACGATATTATGATATTAAGCAAGCTGACTGTATTATACTTACTTCATGAGAGAATATTGATGATTGGGGTTGATCAAATATTCTTCTCTACACCGATATTCTAAAGGAATAGCTTGATGCCGGGTTGCTGTATTGCATCGAGTAATTGGACTCTTGTCGCGTTCATAATTCTGTAACCAATATAAAAATCTAATTGTGAATACCGTAATATACAATTGTAGCATACATATTTGCAGCTATACCAATATCTATATAACCAATCGTTTCTTTGTGAAAACACGATAATAGAGATATTATTTATCCTGATAACATAAGAGTAATCATAATACATTCTTTGAAGTTCAATGTTATGTAAGTTGCATATAATCTACCAGTTTAGTTTAATATGCAGTAACGGATTACTAGGATGTATTAGTGTATATAATTATATAAGTACACTTATATATGAACAATGGCAATAATAATATTTTATGTGCACTATAATATGCATTCAGAAGCACAAATACCTCTGTTGATAGCTGTAATAAAGATAAATATGTCAATGTTACATATTAACTTATCGTTTACCTATACCGACAGATTAGAAAAGTGTAAATAAACAAAATGTTTGTTCAATTTTTTATACTGTAAATGACTTGTGTATAGTTAAAGATTAAAAAAAGTCAGAATTACTATTTGAAGTGGATTATGTTATATAAAATGTATATGCTTTTGTATTGCTAGAATGAACTTACAGGTTGAGAACACCAAACACAGTCAGGACTCCGAATGCACTCCCCACACGATTTTTTGGCAGTACAGGAAGAATTTGAACTTTGTCCTAGTGTGAGATCACATAATGTCAATACTAGGAATACTGAACAGGTTGAATATATCAGGAAACTTTGGCACTTCATTTTGCTTATCTTCTGTTGGTTAAGTCTTCAGATGGATGAATTTCAATAATTTCTTAAAAACACTTCGAGTGGTCAAGTCCACACGATTATGACCTTTCAACTCGAGTTTGTACAAGGAGAATGTCAAAGTTTAAATGCAGTTGACAAACTGAACTGAAAAAACAACAATCATTTCATTTAGTAACGCATTTCGCCTAGTTTACCTTTCACTTGCACAGATAAAATAAATCCAAAATATTTTTTTCAATGTATCTGCTTATGTAATCTTAAAATTCAAGATGCCGATAACGAAGTGCCATGTAATTCTTAGTGTATGTAGTAATGCTAACTAAACTGTGGCTATGTAAGTGAATAATATGAACATTAACAAACAGGCAAACACATTTCTTATGTTATTGTTTGAACTTAAGTAAACATCGAGTTTGAGGTTTATACTTACTTTGTATTCTGGAGCAAAAGTGCTAAGCGAAGCACCACACAGCTACAACAGCCACATGTGACTTGTTTCTTGTATAACGACAAATAGAGTTTCGTTCACCCCTCCTAGACCGAAGCAAAGGGATGAAACATTCATGAAAAATGATAAAATAGTAATGAACTAACAATGAGCTCACTTAAATCAGTCCGGATTCGGGTTTAGAGTGTATGCCTATAACAGCTTACCACAAAAGTAATGGAAGAACGAAGACATCCAATTCAATGTACACAAGAAATGAGTTTCTCTGATATCTGAACGCGATAAGGAGTGGAAACGATCATGAGCTTTTTACATTGGTAGATAAAAGTGCAAGAGAGTTGGTTCTGTTTCTGAATCAGCAGTAGGACGATGATAGGTGTGTGTGTAAGTAAGTACCTAAAGAAAAAGATTGTGTCGTGTGTGTGTCTTTTTCTTATAGACGCGTAGACTTGTTTTTAGAAGAGTGTTATTCGACTAGCTGCTAAGGACTTCTTACACATACAGATATATCATGTATGTGTATAGAGTAATCTCAGTCAAAAGAATAATGTGTGCCAAATTCAGCTTGATGTTCTGTCCCTGATGTGTGAGGAGTCGACTGAATGTGACTGAAGAGTGTATAGTGACCTATACTGGTAGGAGATTGTGCGTGGGCAGTTAATTTTTGGCCCTGTCTGTAGAACTGTGTGGAGTCTGTCTGTAGATTGTCTTTGCTTGTCGTCTCCTGTCGTTGCACCCACAATAAACACAACAGTTTTTAATTACACTCACGTTTGCACTAAATAATCTTCCAGTACAAAGTAGAACCATCCATTCCTTCTTGTTTTCAACTTAAGACGCGCGTGTAATCAACTTTTAATTGTAATTACGTTGTCATTTTTAGTACTTCCAGTAAATCTTTGTACTTAGAATACTGTATGCACTTCTAACGTATGAAGTATGAGTGTGCGACTCTTTCGTCAACGACGAACACGGCTGAAATGGCGATTTATTTAGAAGAAAGTCCGATGACTAATGCTTGATTTAACTATAGGGTTTAAGCAAGATTATATAATACTCCTCCTTCAGTGTTTGTAACTCAATTGGACGAAGAAAACTTTCTTGTCTGTTCATGTAGGGTAGAACTAGAACTACTTTAGAAGACACATGCACAGTACGAAGTTCACTTTGATTATGCCGTAGTAGATGTTCCTTACGTTCTCAATAATAGGATGGCTCACACCGGATGTTGAGTCTTGCAGCTGTAAATGAAAAACTGAATTAACCGATGTAGGTAATTAAATTCACACAGAAAAGTGTACGAATGAGACAAATTAGGATCAAATGACTGATGAATGGAAGAAATAATTCCAAAACAAAAACCAGGAGGGAGATATTAAGGATTTCCTTAGAAAAGCAGGTTACTATACAAATGTGGGTAAAGATTAACCACACCTACGCCCACTCTGATTTTTCATTCATTTAAAATGCCCATGTAAATAGCTGTCTGTCTGGTATACGCATTAGATGTGCGTGGTGCACATACTTCACTTGCATTTTATATCAGTGTATATGCATATCTGGCAATAAAACAAACCTCGTGAAAACGGGCTATAAAAAAGAGAAATATATAAGGTAAATGGAAGAACGAGTTCACCGGACAGCTTAGAACACACGATTGCATTACACGAACTTTTAGAAGATTAACTGCATATACATTTATATACAGCCAATGAAATGATATGCATATGGATTTGTTTTATCTTACACGAAAAATGATACGGAAAACATTGAATCATTTTCTATACGCTCTTTGTAAATTCAATAGAACCGTATGTCACGGCTATGGCACAAATACAAATTTCAACAGCTATTCTCAAAACGTTGTCTGGATAAATACCCCCAGGAGTTACTGTACTTACGATAAAACTTCGTGGAGGTGAAATGCAAACTTAACTCGTGTACAATACTCGGCTTGAGAAGACTAGACCAGGTGTTTCGGAAAAGAATTGTTTACACTTACATGGGTGAATAACTTACAATGTGTTCTTTTGTACAAAAAACTTTCGTGTACACTTTTATAACAGAACTTTTACTGCGTTTGGGTGTATACTTTGTTCCTCTTAGTATGTATATCAAATAAATCTTACTGCTAATTAGGTACCTAATAAGTAAGTGTAGCACAAAACTAACTTATAGAATGACAACGATTTAATTTCACTCTATTATTATTAAAATATAATAATTAAGGGGCTCAATACTAATTATTTAACGTAGACAATAGGAAATTAATGTGAACAGAAATGGTTAATAATAATAATGACACACAAAATGACCACATTTAAGGATTATACAAAATATCTGGTAAAATCTTAAACTAGTTTTGCAGTCGGACCACACTTTCCTATCACCTATTTGCTATTGATAATTAAAATATTTTTATGAGTTAACAATAATTGTAGATGTAGTTTTGTCATACCAGAAAACGGTCCGTGACTCCTAAACGTAATCCGTGTAGGCAACTGAAAACTGAGTCTTGAGCTTTGGGATGTTGTTCGAGTTGGCGTTTAGTAGGGGAGTAAAGTTAAACAAAACTGGAGATGGGATTTTGTGAAGGCAGTTGTATACGAATTGAATGATATAGTAATAAGGGATGGCATATAAGAATGGAAAGTAAGAGTTTACATGTGAAAAGACTGACTTAAGTATAAATGCAGTTACATTTGCTATCATAGCAGGCAAATCAAGCACATGCATGCATCTCCTAAAAACTCCTAGCCACCATCCACATAGAAGAGATGCATGTAACTACAAGACTTCAATGTAGAAATAATGTTAATGCATTTGGGGATTGGAATGGGCCTATTCACCAAACTAATGGGGACCTGAGAAAGATTATACAATAGCTAAAGGCAAGGCAAAGGCAAACATTACATTTTACACTCACTGTCAGACTCTAATACCTCTATATCCTCTAACATAACACTAACACTCTTTTCCTATCAGTTTCCTTTTCAGTTCACTTAGAAGATGAAGGCAGAAAAGAAATGAATCCTCATGCTCTCACTATTATTACAAAGTAAGAGATTACATCATAAAGGACAAAATACTTGACACGTACTTTTGTACGTAACTTCTATACATTCATTGAATCGATAATTCATTTCTGACTCACAGTATAAAAGTCAATATCAGAAAATGCACGTATCAAGTAACTTGTCAAATTGCTATGTTAATAAAATGGAATTATGTCATACCTGAAAATGGATTGTATGATTTTATGTGCTAAGGCATAAAACTTTAGGTTATCGGTCTATATGTGTAGAATCATCTTTCTGTAATAGGAATGGGTGGAACGTATTTCGGTTCATCATATTATGTACGTTGTAATCATAATGGATTAGGTAGTTTTATAAATATACTTAATATTACAAGGCACACACCTACAATTTTATATGGTAGAGCTAAGGTAGTACAGATGAAGTCAGTGATCGGTGGGAGGCGTGGGGTTAGCCAACTTATACAGTCTTCCTCAATGTCTTCGTCATGATTATCTTCATCCCGTGTGTGTTTTGTTGTGTGAGTGTGCAGACTTCTCTCTGCAAACATAACATGTACTTACAGACCTATACATCTATTGCTAGAGAAGCTCTGGTGTATGTATGCCTTCCCAGATATTTGAATTTAAATTATGTACAGTGCATAACATGGTGGGTAACCTCTGATCGAACATAATCATTCTCACAACTTCCATCGTCGACGTAATATCAAAATAGTGGAATGTAATGTATAAAAGGTGAAGTTGAAACTACTTTTAGCCGAAGAGAGTTAGAGCAACATAAGCATTAGCATTCAAATGATTCCAGGTCTAAGTCAAATACTAGATCCATTAAAATAAAGACCTCTGGTAAATACACGCACTTGGGTCTGTTGAGGTAGATGCTTTGAAATATGCATGAGCCTTTACTAAATACGAGTCATTAGGTGTGTGTAGGAACACACACGAAACATTTCGTTATATTTTATTCACAAGCTCAGGAGACAACCCTACCGTACTAGAAATGTTAATGCTCTTCCCGTGGTTGATGTACGGATTATGAGGTTTATTACGTAGCAATGGAACCGGATGTTTCTTGGAACGCTGCCCAAAATACTGTTAAATGTAAGGAAAAGTAGGAAACGCTAAAATATCGTTTCTTGTACAAGAGTAGTGTTATTCTGTCGCTTAACGCTCACGGAAGCTGAGATCAGGTGCCAATATAACTCAACATAGATTCCTATACGGTGTATCTCCTAAAAAGAATTTTCTTACATTTTTGTTTGTTTACATAAGATACTTAGTTTGTAGTTTGGAGATCAGAACAGAGTGAATAATATTAGTATTGAAACTATGTCATAACAGGATTAGCATTTAGCATCAATGCAAAAACAATTCCACGAATGGTTAGTTCTAGTTCTACAATTTTATGCTGTTGTAAGCTATACATCTATTTTACCAGCAGGAATATTATATCCTTAAATCAAACTCAGTAGATAGCAGATTCATGTAGACTCTCTTCAATACAAAAAGGACAATTGAATGTACAGAAGTGACAGTCAGTCACAATTATTTTGTATAGCACGCGTTCATTGCATTCCGTCTGCCCGTTAGCTAATCAAGTAAGAATTGAGCTCGAGGTTATTAAATACTGTATGTCAATTAATGAATTCGTAATAACTTTTTCATGGTGTAACATGACGACACGACGAAAACATAGCTGCTATAAGTGGCACACAAGCAGCTATCGTGAAAAAATAATATACCCTGACTATCGTTAGCTACAGAACAAAAAATTAATTATCAAAACTAAACTGTAAAACATCAGAGAGGTATTAAAAAATCTATTAGTTATGCATATGACAAGCTTGGGTTTTATTTTCTTCCATTGCATCGCCAAGTAATTTATAGCCATGTATAAGCAGGGACAACGAAAATTAATCGTGTATGAAGTTAACAAAGAAGTATTTATAGCACCTTTAATATTACTTGTCATATAAATAGCATTTTAACTACCTAATAAAAATACGTGAGCTTTCTTTGTAAATTACCACATTGATCCAAGTATCACAAGTTTATGAGTCATATTCATTGATTTGGTTAAAATATTAAGACTTGTCACTTCTTTAAAGGTATGAAGACCTTGTCTTAACAATTCTATCGATTTTACAAAGATCTCATTAAAAAACAAAAAGAACGAAAATTTAGATTTGATACCAACAACAAAAATCTGTAGCATTTTCAATATGCGTCTTAACAGCATGTTTTGCAGGTTAATTGGAATTGGTACTAACTAGCATTTGTACAAACATGGTTAAAGTTAAGGATTGTGTAGTATTGGTGAAAAGTGTGGAACATCGGATGATTGGATTAAATGGCAGACTTTATCTGAGTTTGATCAAAGCACTTGATGAGCACAAATGAAACAAACATATATAACTGCAACAAAACATCCTCGGGATACGTGGCCGTGGTTCTCACGCCACATCTCCTCACTTTTGCAACTTGGCATTTTAGCGTAAAGCCTAATGGTTCAGTCTCACCTTCGCTACAGTTCGCTTTCAATCGCTCCCAGTCGAACATGCGACTAGCTGAATCAGTTTGTTATTCCTCTGTGCTGGAGTTGCATAGAACATTCGCCATTCACGCATCTTGCCTTCATGTCTTACAGAAGAATCACAAGGATCTACGTAATATTGCACATGTATGCCTTCATGCTTTACACTTTAATATACCGATTGCACATTATACGAACGAATCTTCACTTTCAGAGAGGATTGATTAAAGTATCAACATATTTTATTCGTATATTATAGTAGTATACCCTCGCATAAGTATAACCACATATATATACAATAGCTGTAATCTGTACATGCAAACAGCATCAAAGTAGTAAATACTACTTTGAGTATCTTGCTTCGCTTGTTTAACTTAACAAACTTCATTTACTTCATATACTACTGAGAGTTTTGCTTTGCATAGATGATACTACGGCTACTAGTGTGACTTGACTATGCGGCTTTAGCTTTGCTATGTACATGCTGGATTTTAAGTCGTTCTTGCTATGCAATTGCAAATGCAAAGACTATTCTATTTTATACTACTGTTATCCTGTAGTGAAGCATTCACTCACAACACAATTCACATACAAACACACCACTACTGTTCAGTTAGATTTGCACTGGCTAGATCGTACTTTGTATAAAATATACCTGAAGACTTATCGCAATTCCGTCATGATCCTCTGGAACAAACGCATGCGTTTATATGGTGAACCAGCCCTTGACAATCTGTCAGTACCGTTTTTCATTTCGCCGGACGAACACGTAGGTGTTGTGTAACTCCAGAAGAATTCTTCTCTAACATTTCCATTTCAACTCACTAAGACCAATTTTAGCCTTTGATTTGTAGTAACTCGGTGAATATTAACTTTTTCTAGTTGTAACTTAGATGTGTGTATAACTTCGTCGAAACAAAGAACTTTTAGCACGTTGGTAAGTTTACATTTAAAGATTTCGTATAAAATTGCTTGTACGTTTACATACATTTTGTGTGTACGTTGTATAGTTTAACAAGTCGAAGTCAAATGCTTTATTTATCTAATTTTTATACACCAATGTCAATGTGTGTATTGTAATAGAAATACAGAAAGATAAAGCTAAAGAGTAAAAGTCGGATTATAAATATTTTTCGGTAGTCGGAGTAAATAAGACTTGTTTGGTGTTTTTATTGGATTGTTTCAAAGTTTATAGTTAGCTTACTTAATAGTTTAAGAGTCTTTCGTCATATATGTTGTAAATATAAACTAGTTGTTTTGTTCATTATTTTGGTAAATTTTAATATTCTATTTCTTTGTTTTTCAGATGCATATGATTTAGAGACAACCAGCAGAAAAAATCTTCTCAATTTCCCGAATATCCGGTGATATTACAAAGAAATTCAAGTACCTGTTTTAAACATTTCAAGGAATCATGTCAGCAAAAGCAATTAGGGAAGCTACTGGGAAAGAAATTCTCAATAATTACCTTAAGAACGAATCAACGTATACACCATGCAAATTTGCAAGTATTGATCCAGAAACTAATGTTGACTGCCTTGTCAATGAAAATCCCTGGCTCAATACGTCAAAGTTAGTTGTCAAGCCGGATCAGCTGATAAAGCGACGAGGAAAACTTGGACTTATCAAAGTTAATGCGGACTTTCCAACAGTAAAGTCATGGGTCGCAGAAAGAATGAATAAGGATGTAAAGGTAATCCATATAAAATAATTTTAAATCCTCATGTAGTAGAAAGTGGAGTATATAAAAACAAATTAATTTGGGTAAATACCTACGTCACGTCAGGTCAGTTATATTTGTGTGTTGGTAAAATCCACTTTGGCAGCGGTTATAACTTCGCATTTTATTTTTATGGCACATTTGTTTAATAAGTACCTATTATTACCTACGTAAGTGTTATTTCCAGTCTCATTCTGACAGTCTTATTGTCTTAGTTGTTTGAAAAAGTCATTCAATTCAACGAATTTAGAATGTTGGTTTTCGATTTACATTTTTTCCTCATTTCTTTTATCCTGTAGCATTACACTAAAAGTGAACAGATATAAATTTTCCTATTACCCTTGTGTTTATATAGATACCTTCCTAATGTTATTTTATGAACTTGAAGATTCATATTAAATGAAACTCATAGTTCAAATTGTTAGCAAAATCCTTGTCCTTGATGCTGTGCACATCAACGTTAATGTTTCTTGTGTGCTGCATATTGACGACTATATAATACTACTATAAGCCATTTTGTCTTTACTGGTCACATACAAATTAGTGTTGATTTTAATATTCTCCACTCCACTGATTAGGCAGATACAGTAGTGTTACAAAATCCTGCCCAGTTATGTTGATTACACTGTACCTTCATATATAGCACTCAATTTTACTTTACTTGACGTATTCAGTTCGTAACAACATATCTGGAATTTTTTAAGGAGTGCATTTCTGTGTATACCATTCCTTCTGGACTTGCCTATATAGGTACGCGCTTTATATTGTGGGAAATGGAAACAAATCGCGTTCAGTCAGCTAAGCAAATAGGCTAGGAAAATCCCAGTCCCACCATAATCCAGTGGATTATTCCATCAAAATCATAACACATACATATAAGACTACTTAAGTAAGTAGACCTGCTCATAGAATACCATATACAAAGTAGCCGTAGAATTATCCTGAAATGCGAAGATAGAAGTACTCTCCACTGTTGTGTATAGATTTTCACAAGAACGTATGGGAACCATTGTTTAGTTTCTTGATTAGTTTAAAGTCCGTCATGGCCACTGATCACAAAGCCAGTCAAGCCAGTGTATGGTCACTTGAACTTATTGGTGTATTGTACACGTGTACTGTATACATTACATAGCATATCTATTTAGCTCCTCACAAACAACACTATGATCTTCACCTAACGTGAGCATAAATTATTATAATCGTACAACTTAATTTGATCTAGCTGTTGGGAAATAAGATTTGCGCCGGTACATTGTACGTGTGCTTATAGTATTTTAATTGTGAGAAATAGAATACTCTAGACTTGAAAATTCTTTCAAATTAAAGGGATTCTTTGCTTCCACCACTTTGTTTTCCACTACGAAATGTGCTGTAACAAGTCATCTTTTGCTGCTGCTTCATCATTTTGGATCCAGATCCACGGAAATCTTTCTGTCTTAATTCATCCATTACTAATAACATTTTACAATTTTTACATGTTATTCATGAATTTTATTTCATGGATTTTATTAATATATACCTGATTTAAGTACTACCCAATAATTTATAATTCTGATAGGATGACAGCATCGAAGCTAAAATGTTTGTTCAAAGTCGTTACTTTCGCATAATTTCAAGTAATCTCGTAATTTTCAATAACTGTCCATGTCGTAAGCAATTGCAGTTTTTGATGGGCAATCGAGCTATTGATGCTATCGCTAATTGTCAAACTCGCTTACATTTATACGTTTTAGAGTTGAGTATGGCGTAATTGTATGAAGGAAATCGAATCATTTATCTAGTTGATAGTTAAGGTGAAGGGAAAGCACATGTTTTACTAATGGATTTATGATTTATGATAAGCTGCTGTGAAATGTAAACTTCCAACTTCCATGCACAACATAATCGTTCCACACAAAAATACCCATGATTCGTCCTTCACCTTAAATGTGGTAATATTAATTATACAGATATTACAAGTGCAGGATGTTGAGCACCGGTCTTCCTTAATGATTTTCTATAGGTATACTAGGGTACTGAGCACACAGTTTTGTAGGCATGCTAATATAATTTCTGTATCTATATAGCCAGAATGTATAAATTTATACTTAGACATTATAAATGTTTAGCTGAGGTGTCATTCTGTCATGATTAACTTGTTTAGTTACCTAAGTACTGCATCACAGTTTATGTCCTTGCTCTTGCTCATTCAGCCGGCTGATGCGACATCGGCTGAAGTTGCATTTCTTTTTCATGTAAAAAAATGATTATTCTGTAGGGCTGTTGTAAGTCTGTATAGGTCTGGATGAAACTAAAGTGAGTTAAGGCGCGTCAGTCGTCGGAAGCAAGTGTTAGGCATGTGTATTATGCAACAATAAAATAATACGAGTATTCACTAGAATAGTGTCTGAGTGATGGGTGCATGTAGTTTACGTCTGACCACGGCAGCGGCTTTGGTTATCGTCGTGGGCTGTGCATTGAACAGGCCATAGAGTATCGCGTGATTGAAGTGGCCATTCATTGTCTGCCTATACTTCAGCCGTAACTATGAGGTAGCTGGTCTAGCAATCTAACAGGACATTAAACAACAACTTTCCCATCAAAAATTATGTTTGCACATACACCATGTGTACTTAGAATTGTACACATGAATGAGGAAAACGGTCACGTACTAGTGTGCTACTCTGTGAATGTTAGTGACGTAGTTGTAGGGATTTATCCAATATCCACGTAAGGATACGCATCTCTATAAAAAACTAATGTCAAGAAAATGGCTTAGTTGTTCTTGTTATGTGACTGTGACTTACTTTTTCCCAGATCATAGCAGAGAACAGAATATACTGAATATGCTTTTTTACTGCCACTGCAGTTGTATAATATGACTTGCTCTTTTGCAACTTTGGCTCCATGTGTTCATGGGTGAATAAAGGAATAAAGCAAAAACTGAACTGAACATTATGCCATCATCAGTATCAGTCATCTAAATCGTGCTGGTTCTTTGCAGCTTCCCTGCGGGTCTCCTAGTACTCATATGCATACGAAAAAATAGATCTAATATTATAAAGTGGCACTCCGACACAAGTAACTATCTGTACCTACAAATGCAACATTACATGTATCTATACGTTTTAATTTCTCATTTCATAATGTCGTCTCAAGCATAGGATCAAATCAGCAGCAATAGTGTTGTAAGAAATGTAGTACCTATTGCCAATTGACCGTAAGGTTTAAGCTTGAGCTTTGGTCAATACAAGAATTCTAGTTTTAGGTTTTATACAAATTCTTTGCATGGTATTTATTTTTCAGACATTTTCCCTTATCTGTATAACTGTACTCCAGTGTACTGTAATTTGTGACCTAGATTACTCCTCGTGTATCATTCTTTGGTGAAGCGTGCAGCAATCGCAAAGCTTTCAAGAAGATTTTCATGTTTAATTAAGCATTACGTGTGCTACTCTATCCAAAATAAAATGTGGTACTGTGGTGGTGTTCCTCCACGAAAATGCTGTTTATGTTTCTATGTGTATGACCTTGATTCCTAAAATATCACGAGAAATCGATAAACATCCAGTTCATGAGTGTACCTGGAATTAATGTTTTCCTTATATTTTTTGCTTACTTTTCTATGTTTACAGGTTGGAAGAGCTACTGGAAAACTTCGAAGTTTCATCGTAGAGCCGTTCCTACCCCATGCACAGGTATTTTACAACAAACAAACATTTTTTGTTAGATCTATTACCACGAAAGTTAGGTACCTCTTCGTTACATAGTAGTCATTTTCAAGCAAACAAAAAATATGTATGCTTAATGCAGTTGGTACATTGTAATGAAAATTTCTTCCTTTGAGGATGTAAAAGAAAGGTTAAGTAGGTAAACGATACTGCAGGTAGGATAGCTCTCTGAACTTTAACCTAATAGTGTACTAGACGTAGGATATTATACTCCCACGCAACTTGGCACATGGATCGCATTTGTGGGTTCCCTTGCGTATAGAGAGACGGAAGAGGCAACCTTGTTCTAAATTTTATATTGATCTCCAGAACGAAATTATCCCAAAAGTGTGTCTCGAGAACTTGCAAACGGTCGACTTTGACCGAGTAGATACGTTCCCTTTCCAGTGAGCTGAAGCTGAACGAAACAAACATTATTCCTTGTAGTGAAGTAGTAGGGTACTAGCAAGTAATACCGTAATAGTCTCAAACTATGAATTCGGCTCAACTCGGATGTTTTTGGTAGGATGAGGAGTCGTACGTGTGCATCTATTCTCACCGGCAAGGGGACACCATCCTATTCCACCATGAGGGCGGAGTTGACATCGGAGATGTCGATGCCAAGGCCAAGACTCTTCTCGTGCCTATTGACGAAACGCCAACACGGGAAGCAATCAAAAGCACTTTGCTCACAGAAGTTTCAAAGGACAAGCAAGAGTATGTTTGAATGATAATGATGCATTTAAAATAATTCAAAATTTTAAAATGAAAATAACAAAACGATTTTATTATTTATAGACTCGTAGGAACATTTATCGAAGCATTGTATAAAGCATATGTGGACCTGTACTTTACGTACTTGGAGGTTAATCCATTGGTCATTACCGGAGGAAAAGTGTTCATTTTGGATTTAGCAGCTAAATTAGATGCAACTGCTGATTTCATCTGCCGCAGTAAGTGGGGAGAAGTGGAGTATCCTCCTCCATTCGGCCGCGATGCTTACCCCGAAGAAGCATACATTGCAGATCTCGATGCTAAATCTGGAGCTAGTCTTAAGGTTAACAAGACCGCTTTATGTTTGTGTATATGATTCATGAAACAGAGAACAAACTACTATGTATACTTACTTTATGATTTAAATTGCAGTTGACATTGTTGAACCCTTCCGGAAGAATTTGGACTATGGTTGCGGGTGGTGGTGCATCTGTCGTTTACAGCGACACAGTTTGCGAGATGGGTGGGGCATCTGAATTGGCTAACTATGGAGAATATTCTGGGGCTCCGTCTGAACAACAAACTTACGAATATGCAAAAACACTTTTATCTCTTATGACCAAAGAAAAACATCCCCAGGGCAAGGTTTTGATAATTGGAGGAGGTATTGCTAACTTCACGAATGTAGCTGCTACCTTCAAAGGAATCGTCACAGCTCTCCAAGAATTCCAAGCAAAACTCGTGGAGCACAAGATTTCAATATTCGTTCGTCGAGCTGGTCCCAATTATCAAGAAGGCTTACGAATCATCAGAGAAGTGGCTGTAAATTTGGGTATTCCTCTTCATGTGTTCGGTCCAGAAAGCCATATGACTGCCATTGTTGGCATGGCTTTAGGAAAACGGCCTATAACTTATGGTGCAGCCGATTGTCCTTCAACTACTGCCAATTTCCTTTTACCAGGAGGGCAAAATAATGTGGTAAGCTTATGAATTTGTAATATTGATTTTGCACGCAACAAGGTTTAATCCATTTTTTGTTCGTTGGGAGTTTTGAAAATACAACTTCATACATCAATATGTTTAATGTGAACAGAAAAGTCCACCTGCCTCACGCAAAGCATCAGAAGTCGTTCCTAGTACAGGAAAATCGCCTTTGGGCCAGGGGGATGGAAAGAAACTCTCCGCCGCTCTTTTCGGACGTACTACCAAAGCAATAATCTGGGGAATGCAAACTCGAGCCGTTCAAGGAATGTTGGATTTCGATTTTGTCTGCACAAGAGACGAACCATCGGTAACTGCTCCACCTACTTTGACACAATTGATCCAATAATATATCATAAATGAGTTCATGAAACTAATTGTACGTTTATCTTTTAGGTCGTTGCAATGGTATATCCTTTTACTGGAGATCACAAACAGAAGTTTTATTGGGGTCACAAAGAAATTCTAGTTCCCGTTTACAAGAGCATGGAAGACGCATTCAGGAAACATCCCGACGCTGATGTTTTGATTAATTTTGCTTCTCTTCGATCTGCTTACGATTCAACTATGGAAACTTTGAACTTTGAACAAATCAGAACTATTGCTATTATTGCTGAAGGAATCCCGGAGAACATGACCAGAAAAATTATTAAAAAGGCAAATGAAAGAAAAGTTAACATTATTGGTCCGGCCACAGTAGGTGGAATCAAGCCTGGTTGTTTCAAGATCGGAAATACTGGAGGCATGATGGATAACATTCTTTACTCTAAGTTGTACCGTCATGGAAGCGTTGCTTATGTGTCAAGGTCTGGAGGTATGTCAAATGAACTCAACAATATCATCTGCAAATCATCCGACGGAGTTCTCGAAGGTGTAGCCATTGGGGGAGATCGTTATCCAGGCAGTACATTCATGGATCACATCTTGCGCTATCAAGCCGACCCCGACGTAATTTTTACATTTCAGAACCTATTGCAATTAAATGTTTCTAGTTTCTATTAAATACTTTCACAATTAATGGTGGTGTTGAATATATTTATAGGTAAAAATGATTGTCTTGTTGGGTGAAGTCGGTGGAATCGAGGAGTACGAAGTTTGTGAAGCTTTAAAAACTGGTCGTGTAGATAAACCATTAGTTGCATGGTGCATAGGTGAGTTTGTTTATTAATAATTTTTCCATTTCGTTTTGAAGGTTCTTGTTTTCAAAACAGAATTTGCATGATCAATATACTCTTTTTAGGTACATGTGCTGGAATGTTTGCATCGGAGGTACAATTTGGTCATGCTGGTGCCTGTGCTAATTCAGACAAGGAAACAGCTCTTGCTAAAAATAAGGCTTTAGGTGAAGCTGGAGCTCATGTTCCGGGCAGTTTTGATGATCTTGGAGAAGAAATTAGAGTTGTTTTCCAAGGTAAGAGATATTTCAATTTGAAAACAAATGTTTACTGTTTTACTATAGAATCTGTAATACTTTATTTGCTGTGTTATGCAGGACTCGTTGAAAAAGGAGCTATCGAAGTCAGGGAAGAGGTTCCACCACCAACTGTTCCAATGGATTTCTCTTGGGCACGGTAAAACTGATTGATCTAATCACAAAGAAATAAAAATCATACATGTTCTTAGCAACTGTCAGCCATAACTCACTTTACCATGAATATTTTTACTGTAGAGAGTTGGGTTTAATTCGGAAGCCCGCATCGTTCATGACTTCAATTTGCGACGAACGTGGTCAAGAGTTGTTGTACGCAGGCATGCCCATTTCTGATGTAAGTTGTATTTTCTGTCTCTCTGTATTAAAACATTAATTATTTTGACAGAATCCGTAATTAAGTTAATACTTGCTATTTATATTTCAGGTTTTAAAGGCAGACCTAGGTTTGGGAGGTGTTATCTCTTTACTCTGGTTCCAAAGACCACTTCCTTTACCTGCGTGTAAATTTATCGAAATGTGTTTGATGGTAACTGCTGATCATGGACCTGCGGTTTCTGGAGCTCACAATACTATTGTTTGCGCCAGAGCTGGGAAAGATCTAGTATCATCCTTAGTATCTGGACTTCTTACAATTGTAAGTTCTATCTTATGTATATAATTGAAGTTGTAAATCGCTACCTGTTCATGCATGTGAAAAATGAAATTGTCTATTTTGTTGTAGGGAGATCGTTTCGGCGGAGCGTTGAATGGAGCTGCCATGCAGTTTAGTGAAGCCTATGATTCTGGAATGATTCCAATGGAATTTGTGAATTCTATGCGTAAGAAGGGACAACTTATAATGGGAATCGGACATCGTGTTAAGTCCATCAATAACCCCGACATGAGAGTAAAAATCATCAAGGAATATGTTAAAGCAAATTTCCCAACCACACCTCTCTTAGATTACGCACTTGAGGTAAATTGTTGACAGTTTGTCTCATTTTTTTTTACATTTTTGACTCTACCTTTGTGTTTCATATCATATTGTAAATTAAGTATAATATAATGTATTCATTATAAGGTTGTGCTAATTTTTGTTTGCAACTTATTTCACAGGTTGAAAAAATTACAACATCAAAGAAACCTAACTTGATTTTGAATGTGGACGGTATTATTGCTGTGTCCTTTGTTGATTTCTTGAGACATTCCGGATGCTTCACCAGGTAATTGTTGATTTCATGTTTATGTTTATAATGCTAAAATACCATTTCATTTCGACTTTTATTAACTGATGAAATGTATTTAATTACTTTTTGCAGGGAGGAAGCACAAGAGTATATTGAAATGGGTGCTATAAATGGATTGTTCGTTTTGGGCCGCAGCATAGGATTCATTGGACATTTCATGGATCAGAAGAGGCTGAAGCAGGGACTTTACCGTCATCCTTGGGATGATATCTCATACGTTCTCCCTGAGCAATACAATCAGTAGTTGTCCTAGCCAAAAAACATACCTACCTAAGTCCATTATAAAAACAATCTGAGGTTACACTCCACTCCACCCGTAAGAGAAACTCGTATAGTAAAAAATAGTTTTGAATGTAGTGAGTCTAGCTGAAAGTCTCTGACTTCAGATTATGCTCTATACGCAATACAAACTTGAAGAAATTAGCTTGAAATGAATCCAGTAGAAAATATGTGAAATGTATACTTGTATGTATTAATTAGTTGTGTCCAACGAAAAACAAATCTGTGTATATGGGCAGAGTAACAGATATAAAAATATCTATCATTCTACGGTATTGATTTAAAAAATGACTCACATCGCTGACATATCAAACGAAACATATCAGAGTGATTTTAAGAATGAGAAGGTAGGTAGCTAAATCTAAATGTAATGTTAGTAAAAGAGAGAATTACCAAGTAGTATATATATAACGAAATACTCTATTGCGTAAACTGTTTTGTCGGGTGTATCAAAAAATGACGCGCTCATCATCGTGTTTAATTGATTATTTTAATCTTCCAACGATAAGTTTTAGTGCAATTAATACTTTCCATATTTATGACACAATACATCTGTCGAGTTAGTACTCTAATTGTCTACTTAATTTAATGTTCACTCTCACAAGGTATAGCTTTAGTTAGGTTATAAACATATTGTTCTTAATGTACAATATTTGATTTTATGAACTTTTTATGTACTATTTTAAATCTTAATAATGTGTATTATAATGTCCTCTTTTAAACACGTCTGAACAATATTTATAAAGTCAATAGAGTTTCTTTAAATTTTAATTTTGTGAATAAAAATAACATTCTGGTGTTGATGGAACAAACAGTTTGTGAAACGAAATCTTTATTTACTCCTTCCATTTGCTTGACATTTTCATAGTACTAACATCACTAAAAACTTTTAATTTTTCATATAATAGTGTTGTACGTAATTATGTAACATTAACATTTTAATATATATTATAATTATTGTAATTACCTAATTATTATTTGAATAACCATTTATTAATTGTATTTGAGCTTTAACTCCATGGTTAGAAGGCAAATACGTGTGGAAAGTATACATTGAAGAAAAAAGGCCATACTTGTGGTCTGCGTCGTAATCGTAATACTTTTAATATAAATGTTTTTAAAAGAAATTGAAAATCACGTTTTAACTTAAGACATCCATAAACAATACAAACACAACCAAATCACTCATTAGGAAGTATTGAAAATTGTTTTAGCTTTAGTCTGAGGAATCACCGGAGTCTCGTCTATGACTTCTTTTCTTTGATTTCCTGCTTTTGTCTCTCGACAGCTCCTTGTATTTAATCTTTTCTCGGTCGACTTTGTCCTTCTTCTTAGACTTCTTGCTTTTCGACGAATCTTTATCTTTCGATCTGTGTTTGTCTTTGCTGCTCTTTTCGTCTTTCTCTTTCCTCTTAGACTTTTTGGATTTCTTTTCAATTTTTTCAAGTTTCCTAAATTATTTAAAAGAATGGATTAAAAACTGAGTTATATTAACAAGCTATGTAAACAGTAATTTTTACAGCCTATACTACTTGCATATAAATTATTATAGAAATAATTTTCAAGTTAAATGAACTTACTTTAACAGTCTTTTCTTCTGTTTCATAGTTAAAGTTCTTAAGAATTCCAATTCTGGGTCAATTCCTTCAGGGATACTTCCTTCATCCTTATCATCATCCTCGTCCAATTCTTCGTTTAACAATTCCTGGTGAAAACAAACAAAAATAAATTAGCATTACAGGAAAAGGAAATGCAGAATATTTTTTTACTTATTACACTCTGTATGTATTGTAATTTTTAACTTGCTAAAAGTTAAAATCAAACCTGATTTTCATGTGGTGCGTTTTGTCTGACACCAAGGACACTTTGTTTTAGTGCTAATCCTTCTTCACGCATTTTATGCATCAAAAGAAGAGGATCCATTTCTGTTGAATTCATATCAGTTGCTTGACCATACAGAGAGCATTCGCGATCGGTGTTAATATGTCCCCACTTGTGACATTTTATACAGCGAACATTTCTGACTTGAATTCCGAAAGGCTGATCACGAATTTCTTCGTTCCCTTTACAGTAACTGTAAGTTAAATAACGTAAAATGTTAGTTTTGACTTAAATCATTCATTCATATTGTTTAACATTATATGACGATGTTAAAATGTCTGGCCAATTTTAAGTAGACTGACTCTTCTCTGGGAGCATTGAATTTCCTTTGCCATTCAAATTTAAACTCCGGTTCTCCGGCTTCCCGTTCTCTTTCTCTTTTCATGCCTGGTGGGGGCTCGTACAGAAAATTGACACTTAATTTTTCTTTGCTCTCCTTACTCAGCAAAGCCCTATAGATATAAAAATACAAGTTATAGTTAGATATTACTTATAGGAAAACATGACAGATGAAAGTACAAGCAGTGGAGTTGAAACCTTGAAAGTAAACTATTAAATTAATGTATAATTTCAAATTTCACATAAAATCGTTTTTACTTGTTATTGTATAGATCTTGTTCCTTTTCATATTGCAGACGAAGTTCTTCTTGTTTCTTTTTGTAAGCATCGGTCTTCTGTTCAGCCATCCATACTCTTTTTAGGTTATCTCTCGATGCAGGATGAAAGAACTTTTTGCACATGTAATTATTAAAACCCTTCCCCATTTTGATAATCTATTTCGTGTAGTTGACTTAATAGCGTAGGTGGGATGTAAGATATAATTAAAAACTTTAATTATATTTAAAAAATAATATTTTGATTAAATTCAATCGTTCACAGATGACCAGCTGACTGAGCTGACTCACACAACAAGATACAATTTTCGTAATGTTGAATGTATTCAGTAACAGAATATTATTGCCGGTGCACAGCTAAGTACGCTACACGCTACCTACTCGTATAATCTAATTTTAACTAATAATTAACTATTCAATGACAATTAATAACAATTCAATAAATAACTTTGTTTCCTTTTTTGCACAAATCTCAGACGAATTGTTTTGATTTTGTCGTTGTCGTTCTACTTTTTAACTGATCGTGGCATTGACTTATATGAAGTCAGCTGCTCAAAGGTCCACAAGAATGTGGCAATATTTAAAATAAGATTAATTCGGCGGAAATATTATCCTGTTTACATTTGTTTGGTTTTGTGTCATTGAGTGTTGTTTTGTTTCGGACAGTTTCAAAAAATGTAATTAACTTTAATTGGCATAATTGGTGTTTCAAAAAGATCTGTTTTCATATTTATCAGTTGTATTATAATACTTAGAATATGTATGAGTAGAAAAATATATGTATTAATTTCACTCTTTTTTTACTCATTCTAGTATTGTAAACTGACCGAGACTGATTTAATAAAGGCGGTACGAGATTTTGTGGACACTTTTGGTCATTTTCGTTTTCCAAGCTTCAAGGTTTGTTAAGTAAGTTATTTAAGGGCTAATATTTTGTTTAATGTTCGTAACATTCATAATCTAAGTCGCAAGTTGGCTTCGGTTTTTTGCACCTTATTGTATCGTTATTTTCATCATTAAAAAGTGCAATTAACATACTTATGACATTTGTTGTAATTGTTAGGTTGGTACTGTACGCCGTAGTGACCGTAGGCTTCGACGGGGACGGGACGAGACGGTTTATTGACTAGGAACTGAAAACAGGAGTTAAACTGTTTAATCTATTACAGCAGAGGTTACCACTAATCACAGTATCTCAACGTTGCTACAATACAAATCTTTTATTGGTTTAACTTTTTCAATCTATGGTTAATAGTACAAGATAGAAGACATTAAAAATGACGCAGTCATCGAGAAATAAAAATCCATTTGATGCATTGATGAGTAATACGGAATATGGGGACATGCACCGTATTATTGTTCAATGCATCATGTCTGCTGGAATGCTGGACGCGAAGGGAGTAAAAACAGTTTTCACGGGTGCACTAAAACATTGCGGACATGAAAGTAAGTGTGCGTGTATAGTTTCATTTCATACAAACATTTCAGTAGTTTAATCAAAGAACAAACAATGTAATTTTTTTGGATGTCCCAGTAATCCATAATCACGAATCAACACGCGTGAGAAATTTAATATATTAAAATATATATCTGTGTCTGTGTTGTGTTGGTGTCTTAACTTAAGTCTTCTAAGTAGTTTAGTTAAACAACATTTATTGTGTCCATTATCTGAACGAATAATTTTTGTTAATACAGTTGACGAAAAAGAAACTATTCCTATGAACTTCATCCAAAAAACAATTAAGGAGATAAACGAGAAGATCAACAAGTATGATCTGGCAATTAAGAGCGTCACATGTGAAATTACATGCAAGAAGTATTACGTTTTCATAATATCAGTGGAGAAACCAATCATGAAGTAATTCCCTTTATATATTCGGTTATAATCTCTTGATTTGTTATGGTCTTTATAATTTAATTGCACAATTTTTAATTTTCAGAATGCAAAAGGTTTATAGTCCGTTTGAAGTGGAGCTTTTTCAAAAGATTATGGACCGAATACTGCGCAAGTATAAAAATTTTGCAGTATCGGTAGTTGAGTGTATCAACATTACTCATGAAATTGAAGGACATGGGCACGTGTCACTGAAAACATCTGAAGCGTTCATTGAAAAAATGCTGATTCTCCAATATTTCGTCAAACTTTTTCGAAAGAATAAGGTGAATTCATTAAACGTATGTATAATTTTACAAACAAATCATCTTAAAGACATCTTTATACAAATTTTATGCGTGTATCAAGGACACTTAGGGCACTAATTTGTAATTAAATGATATTACTTTTTCTAGAAGCAAGATGTTGAGTATGATATAACTTTAGGACCCCGTTCAATTCGTGAAATGGAACCAATTTTGAAGGATGTATATCAGGATGTCTTAGTAGAATGTCTCCTCTGTAAGCAAGTTATGTTACATGTACGTGCACTTTTACATTTATTTATTCTTTAAAAATTACAGGAAGAAAATCGCAATATAAAACGATTTGTTTCCTTTTATCTGTTGTGTAATTATGGTGTGTACGTTTAATTAAAAAAACAATTTGCTTTAGGGATATGTGTGTCCGGCTTGTGACAGTCCTATTCACAAAGCGTGTTACACTCGATGTATAAACACCTCACATTTGTGCGTGAACCCTGAGTGTAACACAGATTGGAAACCAGAAACTCTCATGAAACAACGAGAGAAAGAAGACGGCGATGAACCACAAAGTGAAGCAACTGTCACAAAAAAATCCAGAGTAGCAAAACCTTTCGCTGATTCTCTATCAGCAAGTGAAACTGAAAATGAGGACGGTATGCCTCGACTGGAGCCAATGGAAATAGACAATCGAATTATTGACGATTCAAATTCTTCTGAGGGCAGTACAGAGTCCGGATCGACTGATACTTCCTAGAATTCTGCTATTGTTCAATATTAAGTTAACTGATGTCTTGGGTACAAAAGATAGATATTAACTGTGTATGACCTGTTAATGTTTCTTGTTTATGAATTAAGTATTTTTTACGTTTAATGAAATGTTAAATATACAGTATTTCGTATGTAAAATATACTCTCTTTCTTCAATGTCTGATTTTTCATAGTTAACATTTTATTGCATTCTAAGTTGTTGGCACAAACACACACCTTTTCAATACCTGTAATGTAAACTGTAAACTTAGGCTAGTTTTTTAAGCGTTGTTCAGATAGTATAATTCGTGAGTAGCATTTACTAACTTTCTATTTGTACTTTATGGTAATTAATTAAGTGTTCACAGATAGTGATAATTATACAGTTAAGTCAAAATTGCCATAACCGATTCAGATGAAGTCAAATGATAAATGTTGTGCTGGAAGTCAAATCAATGAAGGGTCGAGCTAATAAAATTACATAAACATATTTTCTGTTTTGTATCTTACATAATACTTATTCTGCATGCGCATAATTTTTTACATAACCATAATATTGCGTTAAGTTTTAATTACATTTTACTAAATAAATTACTTTAACGGTTGGTAGGAGCAATTTCGCTTTTTTATGAGCTGTTGGATGTTCCATTCCAGAGAAATCATCGAACAGCTCATAGAAATGCAAAATTGATCCTACCCACTGGTAACAATAACAATGAATTCTATTGATTTTATAGTAAACGGTGATTCTTAGAATACTCACAACACAATAACCATAAGTTTCAATAATTCTGAAGAACAACTAGTAAAGGTACAGCTTCCTATAAAGCAGTATATCACGACACAATTAAATTATATGATTCATTAAATGACATGAGATAACAGAACTACGTCATTAGTGTTTTACATGTAATTGAAGTCAATTTATAAAATCCATTTCTACGAAAAAAATCATGAAGCTGTGACGACGCTGCATGCATAGAGATGAATTATGTGTAAGTTGGATTCTGAAGAGCAGGCGAAACATTTGTGAGGTTAGAGTGAAGAGTGTATTAGTGTAAGTAGGTGGCAATTGAAAGGAAATGATCTGATCAGTTGTGCATTTCCACGAAGCAGGATGAGATTACACGATGTTCGAAAGGAAGTGTCGATCTGAAAAGTGTCTTTTGGATACGATATGATGTAGTGGCCCTCGCAGCAAGCGAAGGGAATACGGTGTAGGGTGTACGGCTTGAGAAGATGGGTTGGTTCAATTGAACGGTTGAAGTTAGGATAGGGAGGACGGATCGATAGCCTAGCTTGGGTGGTTTACAATGAAGCGGGGATAGCTGAGAACTGGAAACGGGAGTTTATGGGAACGGTATACGTGGAATCGGTGCATTCGGGTCGGGGGCGTATATATTCGGTATTTTGTCACAAAACGTACAGCCAGACGGAGCCCCGAATGGAACTCCGATTGAGTAAAGTGTGTTAGAGCTTTATACGTGTTGTACCCGTACAGCAAAGCGTACAGCTTCAACTAACGTACTTCTGTTGTATGAAACAATGGAGCTCTGTATGTGTACGCTTCTGCTGCTGCTGTGTAGCTTGTCCTATGTTTGTATATGCATCTGGGGAATGTGGTAGGAGAGATGATGTTATAAAGAACGTTATATGGATAGGGTGGTTGGAAAAGCATTGCATAGAAATTAAAAGGGCTGGGTTGGGTTCTTTTTCCTGATATTAGATTCATAGACTGCTGTGACTACACGTAGTAATGTACCTACGGGTCGCCTATATGCAATGACCGAGTGCAGCTGGAAATCGGGTAGTTTCGGTTTGTAAACCAAGACTCGAACTAGTTCATACATAGTTACTATGGCTTAGCATATTATAAGGGAGAGCAAGCAACTTACTTTTAGTTCATAGTTCGTCAAACGTAAAGCAAAAGAATGGATTGGATTCCATAGCACTTACCTCAGTTAAAAGTTTAATTGGCACTTACTTTATAACTATTAGCACTTGGTTGAAGAAGTGTCTTGTACATAATATCGATCGTCTTATGAATCCTGCTTGTGAACAAGTTTGGATTCGGGCATCGACTTTGACTTCGCCATCAAGTGCTGCAGACAAAAAATACAAATGTCTTGTCTTCTCAAAACACTTTTTTACAATATAAATTTTAGGTTAGATCTTTACTATTTATAGCAGCAGTGCTAGTGCTACCCTTAAGTAGTGCTCCACTGTAGTTTCTAGCTCGTCAATAGTTCTAGCGTAAGTTTCAAAAATCCTTTGCTCCCCCTTTGGGTTCAAAGGATGAAAGCATCTGACGAGGAAGAATACGGAAGTTTTTATACCAGTCGTAGCGGAAATGCAGCTCGCTACAGATATCGAGAATACTCACCAAGTCGAGGTCATCATTCCTCTTCTTCTTCGGCTAATATGGGCGACCCACCACCTTTTAATATGCCACCGAGTAGGGTTTATACTCGTACTCCGCCTTATGGGGCTGCTGGAGGGAGAAATATGGTCGAATATGCGGCTCCTCCATGTTGTCACCAATTTTATCACCCGCCACCACCACCGATTCCTCTTCACCCTTCACCCTCGCATTTTAATACCATTCCGCATCCTCCACTTCAGTACAGGTAAGCACAACATGCTGGAAATGCTGGTAGGTATAAATTGGTCCGTCTATTTAATGCAAACGCAGTGTACACATAAATACCTAAATGTATAGATCTTTGTAAATGAAAATAAAGTTAAGCGTGATTTTGTGAAAAGTACTGAAAAATTATCTTGGAAACCTTCTCCATTAATATTGGAGCTTAATTCTGGCCATTTGGAAACATATTTTGTAATTCGTCACTTTTTTCTTTTTAAACTTTTCCAGGGATGTTCCAGCTTGTGCGACTCTAAACAGAGCCTGTTATGGAAGAAGATCTAATAACCATCCATACACGACTTATTATAGCAGTAGTGAGTCCCCTTATGGAGATCCTCGTAGTGATATTTATTACACTTCCACTCTAACACGTCACTCTAGACATCCCATAAACAGAGGATTTGTTCAAGAGCCTGAAGCTAAAATTTATGATACACCGGCCCCTCCGACAAGTTATCATCATCCTGGACTCTCTGCTGGTGCTGCTGGACCCGTTCCAGGACCATCCACAAGTATGCGAGCTTATGGAGTTGGTGTTGGATCCGTGGGAGTGGGTGTCAACGTGGGAGTTGGTGGTCCAAGTCAAGGCTCTATATTACGACTAGATGAGCCTAGAATTTATTCATCCTCAGCTCTGCAGCTCGGCTCAAATCCGACGGCTTCTTTACAACGATCGTCTTCTCCGCAACATCAGCACCATTTCATCGACAGGTCAATATCGCTCATCCGATTGGACAATAGTAATAATGCTGGAGCGGCCGGAGGTTCCAATCAATTGTCTTCAAGCGGTGTTGGTAATGTTGTTGGCGGTGAACCCAGTTCTTCCAGTGGAGGCATCGCCGGAAGCTCTATTACTCTTGCTTCTGGAGGCACTCAACCTAGATTTGTGTATGCAAAATGCAAAATACTTTTCTTCTTCCGTGATTTAACAAAAATAATATTTCTTAATTGTTCCTTCCAAAGAAGGTGGTTGTAAAAATTTGTTTTATATCTCTTGTAGGATAAAATTCTCTCAACAAGATTTACAAAATCAACACCAACAATCAAGCAATACCATAGGATCTAATTTGGTGAAAACAACAATAGAACTTGGTAGCAGCAATGATCCGTTGGCGGTCACCCCCAATAAAGGAACAAAATTCAAAGTGTCAGAGCCTCCACCCAAACCTGTAGTAGAAATGTCCGATAAAGCTGTAATGACGTCGCAACTTCCAGAGCAATGGTCACTTATGAGTTCTGGCTCCGATGGCAGAAGAATTTCCTTAGCTACAAGTCCACCGGGTAGCTCACCTCCTCCAGCCCCAACATTAGCAGGAGGAGTTCCAGATCTTCTACCTTCTTGTGTTGTGCGACATAATGAATACACAACCGGAAATCCATGGTATATTCTTTAATACCTTCAGTTTCATCAAAATAACTTTCTCCTGGAGAAAGAAAATGAAAGCAGGAAGTGAAAGTTTGTGAAAGTCATTACCTTTCACCTTCCACTAACAGAGTGTAGTTTTCGGCGCCAAAGCCATTTATTCAAAGCTGTTGTAATGTCAACACAAGAACACAACTCCTGCTTGAGTGACAGCAACAACGAAGTTCTTGATTTTGTTACCACTTTTTTCAGTTTCTTGAGGATTTAAGTCTGAAAACTTTGTATTATTTTATTCTTAGACTGATTTTTTTGTTTTTTATTTGTTTTTAGTTTGACTAGATAATTCATTTTGTTATTTTGTTAAAAGTTACGTTTACCGCGGGCGTCATGCTAAATTAATAGATTGTACAGAATTTGAAGAGTCATTTAGGAAATAGATAGGATTTGTGTTAGTTATAATCGTAAAAATGAGTAAAAGTCGTGTATCACCATTGTCCTTTGTTGGCTCTGACGACACTATAGTTCCTCTGAGGAGGCTTACTATAGTTAGCAGTCCTAGTAGCGACGATGAACAACATCTAACAGATTTTGATGTATTAATGAGAAATATTGGTTCTGATAACTGTGGAACGAATGATGTTGACAGGCGGAATTCAGGGAACATGCTACAGTCTCCAAGAAGAAGTTATCACACGGGAGGGAGTGGACCCAGTTGTAGCGGTGGTGGTGGACCAAGTGGGCAAAATCCAGGCAGTAGTAGAGGCAGCTCGAACAAAAACAATTCAGGAAGCCATAGCCATCATCAACATAGTCACAGTCATGTAAATAACCAACCAAGAAAAGAATCAAAGTGGGCAATGCTGCGGAAGTACGTGAGAGGAGAGACAAAAACATTTTTTGGACTTGAAGAAACTGCGGAGCTGAAAGAAGAATGGTTGTCGAGAAGAAAGCGCTTTGCATCACGAAGATACTCAGAAAGAAATGTAGACTCTATGCCACCTCCTAGTCCTTATCAACCTCCACCTGGACATCATGGACATGCTGGACATCACCCTCATGGCTTAGGACAAGATCAGCATGACGGTAGATTGCCAGGCCTAGATCAACGCCCAACTACGACGGGAGGACGTGGGGGCAGAAGAAGAACGAGGAAAAAGGATCATGTTCTTGTGATTTATTGGAATCTTCTTCGGTGGCTGTTTTGGGTAGGATATAAAAAATTATCGTATCCCTAGGGTTAATAGAATGAACGTTACAAAGTTAATAGAATTTAAATAGAGATTGTGCTGAATTATGCAAAAGTGAGTTAAAAGCGTTTTTGAATTTGCAGTCTTTAAGATTTGGCAGAACAGGACAAAGAGTAGCGGCTGGAGCAGGTTGTGGCTCTGATACCAATCCAGGAGCAGGGTCCACATCACCTGGTAGAGTGCCATTGGATAGTCAAATGTCTCGTGATCGAACAAAAAGTAGGTCAATCAGTCCAAATACAATGGCTGATGTGCCACCAAATGTGACCATTTCCCCTCAAGAGCTATTCTTTGACGACTTAGAGGACAATCACAGAAATTCAACTCATCACCTTCAGCCTCCTGGGTAAAATATATTGACTCCTTTAGACATTAGAAATTATAGTTAATTGAACAATGCTTTATAAGGAAAAGTTGTTCAATAATTGACTTTGTCTACTTTAGGAGAGGCCTGCATTGGAGAATAGCAAGAATCCATCCTACAGCAGGAGCACTCTCAGTGACCAACAGAATTTCTGTGCAATTTTTAAGTAAAGTTTTAGATAATTCAGAGCGGCAACAATATCGTCAGGGTTTGCGTCAACCCACAAGCACCATTTCCAAATTAGCACTAATAGATGAGTATGAAGACTTCCGGCCCTACTTTACTTATTGGGTTTCCATTGTGCAACTAATTATCTTAATAACGTCCATGATAACTTACGGTTTGGCCCCCGTGGGTCTTGATCTCCATCGAAAGTCTTCTCTGGTTCTAGTCACTTCCCTAAGTTTGCAACAAATGGAAATTATTCAACCAGCCAACTTTTGGATTGGACCTTCCGCTGTATGTTTACTTATCGTTAGCAGTTACGAAATGATTATTATTACATACGATGTGTCTAGCAAAGTCGTTAACTTAATTTACTATAAATAATAGGCTGATCTAATTCATCTAGGAGCAAAATTTGCTCCCTGTATGCGACGCGACGAAGCTATTCATCGACGTATAGTTGAAACCCGAGATAGAGAAAGGCAAACTGCGTGTTGTATCAGAAATGACAATTCTGGATGCGTACAATCGTCAAGAAACGAATGTTCCGTAAGCTTCAACATTTAATATTTATAAACCTATTTCACTATACTAGACGGTATCAGTCATTTCATTGTGGAAGAATTGAATTTAAAAATTGTTACATGTCTCTATTATGTGTATGCATTACATGCAGATTAAAGGAGTTAGCAGATCTGTAAGTGCACTCAGATTGAATTATGTGTGAATTACGACAAATAATCAAAATGCATGTCAATGCACTAAACACAGCTGCATTTTCTTTTGTTACAATTTGGTAGATAACACATTAGCGTAATTGTAATACAATTAACCCGAAAATGTAGTTAACCATTCACCTTGTCCGATGTATCTAGAAAGCATTAATTTTCTTTATTCGTTTTAATGTACCTTCCTGCATAATTAATGCGTTCAGAAAATAATGTTTTCGCTCTTTTGCTTTTCAAAGGGACTTTTGTCAACATGGAAGAAATGGACAAGAGAAGAGGGACCAGGAGGTAGAATATCTGGCTCTGTTTGTGGTCTAGATCCAAAGTGAGTTTTCAGCTATTTATCATTTTGTTGCATCTGCTCAATATGGTAATGAAATTAAATGTTTGTTTACCAGGTTTTGTGAAGCCCCAGCTTCAGTTGCACCTTATGAATGGCCAGATGATATAACTAAATGGCCTATTTGTCGCAAAACACGAGGTCTCAGTGGAATAGCTACTAAAGATAAAACAGCTGAGCACATGGTAAGAACTTGATATGCTTAGAATATGAGTTATGAATATATAATTCGTGCTGACTGCTGACTATACTTTTAACTGCTTTATTACTATTCCTTAGGTATGTGAAGTGATAGGTCACCCTTGTTGCATTGGAATTCACGCTAAATGCCTCATAACTACTCGCGAATACTGCCGTTTTGTAAATGGATACTTTCACGAAGAAGCTTCTTTATGTTCACAAGTTTCGTGCTTGCAAGTAATATACAATAAATATATATACAAAAACTGAATACTTGGAGAAATACTTAAATGTGGGTCACGTCTTATACAAATGTATCTACTTAAATATTTGTTTTCAGGACGTGTGTGGAATGTTCCCCTTTTTAGCTTACGAACAACCCGACCAGTTTTATCGTTTGATCTCATCGCTCTTCCTGCACGCAGGATTAGGACACATTTTAATCACATTATTGTTTCATTGGTTCATTCTTCGCGATTTGGAGAAACTTGCTGGTCCCTTGAGGATTGCTGTAATATATTTAGGATCCGGTATAGCGGGCAACTTAGCTTCTGTTCTTTTAGAGCCACATCGCGCTGAAGTAAGTGATTTCTACCCTTAAGAATACACCAATAGTCATACCTAATAATGAGGATATAATTTACAAGATCAACAAATTAATTATCTTCTCATTGCATTAATAAAGGTCGGTCCAGGAGGCGGCCAGTATGGACTGATGGCATGTCTGTTAGTGGAACTGCTCCATATGTGGGGAATGTTGCGCCGACCGTGGCAAGCCCTTGGTAAAATGGTTTTGATCACAGGTGGTCTCTTCCTCATCGGTTTTCTGCCTTGGGTCGACAATTTTGCCCACGTCATTGGCTTCTTTGTCGGTTTTCTACTCTCGCATGCTTTCATGCCTTACATTGCGTTTGGCAAGTACTCCACGTACAGGTGCGTCGACCTACGTACAGATCAGAAAACACTTATCTTAATTTGCTTTACTTTTCAAGGAAGTTAATACATGTTTTATTTTAACATTACAGAAAGTGGCTGGAAGTTGTGATAAGCTTGACAGGATATTTGGCTGTCGTCGTGGGACTTCTAATAGTTTTTTATGCAGGCTTCGGTGACTGCGAAATTTGTCGCCTCCTTAATTGTCTCCCACTTACTCAAGACTTTTGTGCGGAGCAAGATATTGACTTCAAACCATCGGGAGGTGGCATTAATCTCATTACTTGATTAAAGTAGACATTTTACAAAAAAGCACATCACCTCACTGTGGTTATAGTTTTGGATTCGATTTTCCATCAAATTAAGTACTACTACAAAGTAAAATACAATACTTAACTTGCAATCCATTCTTCAAAGAAGATAAAACATTTTTATTGTAAAAACGTTTTGTGTTACCTACTGTTAGTGTTAAATGAAAATATGAAGACATTCCGTAGTTCTCTACGGTCTTTTGTTGTAATGATTAAAACTTCACGCCGCATTCAGTGTTTCCTCACTTGTTTTGTTACTCGCAATTCACGACCAGTTGTCATTACTTAAGTATACTATGAAAATGATTTATAACGGAAGCGATAATAATAAAAACCTATAGTACAAAGTACAAACAAAATAACCATGTTAGTGTACGCTATAACCAATGTTTCTTCTCATGCTACGCTAATTTTCTAAGTAATGTGATTCCATAGCTCTGTGTTTCAAATCAATGATGTGTATCCTACCCTACTCACCTAATGTAGTTAGCTATAATTTTAGCTTCGTATGTCATACAGCTTGTTAGCAAAACAAAATATTGTTCATTTTGTACCTACTGAATCATTTTATCGTTATTTTTTATTGGTGTGTTTGTCGATTTAGAGGTAATAACAACTTAATGCTCACAATATTAACATGGCCAATAATAGTAGATATTACATATACGTAATACAGTTCTACGGCCTCGATAGCAACTTATGTACCTGTAAAGGTTGTACTAGTAATTATATTTATTTTTACGTTATCACGTACATCACACACGAATACAAAGATATAAAACAAACACTTACACTGTTTGCATAATCGTGGCCAAGCAAGAGTGACAACACAACATAGTACAAAAATCATATTGGTTTTATACATGCTATTACATACAGTGAACATTTTTATATCATTATCTATGTAAGTATACATACGGTGCTGCAACAACATTGAAATGTTCATTAACTCTCCCAGCACTATACTAAATGACACGTTTAATTTTCAATAGTTTTGTTTGTGCAGAACAAACAAGATTGCACCTATATACTCAACAAGAATCTCATAAGCTACGTCTCTGTCAACAATTTGATAAGTGTAAAATGTGAATGTGTGATATAAAACGACACCCCTTTGGCTCTAGGAGCAAGCTGTAGTGAACTTTATCTGTAATGTTTACTTGTCGTCCCTATTTCGTAACATTACAGTTTTACACTGACATGCCATATACGTAAGCGAGTGTAGAGACTGGGGACAGACAAAAGAACATTAATTTTTATCTAAAGTGTGCAAGCGAGGTTCACAAGTCAAGTTGCTACGTAAAAGTGTATGAACTTTTATGTAGCATAAGTTGTCTCTAAGTAATTGATATACACTAATTACATAACCAGCCGGACCAGAAGAGTTTTGTGCTGTTTCCCATTAGGAAGCAAATTGCTTCTATACAGACTGATTACTTGTTTCATAAATATTATGTGTCGCGTGTTCATATATTTAACAATTAGTTAATTTTTGTGTCAAAAACAATTTAGTTTGTTTGCTAGTCTCAGAGCGCAGCGGATATTTATTTGTACTTAGGTCGAGCAACTTTTACTCTCTACGGAGTAGGCGAAAACAACCGACAAAAAATGTTATTTAACGCGTTGAAAACTTTCCCAAGAGATATAACGTAAGTGAGCCCACAGGCCGGACTGATTTATATGCAACATAAAAGCTTTGCTACACAGAATTGTAACATCTAGAGTTACAAATAGCCCTTGCACTTTCTACTGTTCTGTTACAGATCGTAGGAGTAGAACACAGTCTAAGTACAAGTAGTTGAATGAGATTTTATTGCACTGTATACAAATCTACTATGTATATACATAAAACAGGTTTCTCTCTCGGGTGGCCAGATCTTTTCTCCTGCTGCGAAGCAAACAGAAAAACAATGAGAGCATCGGCAGAATTTTCGACTCTTACGCAAACAAGAACCCGGACAAAGTGTGTTTTTACTTTGAGGACGACAAATGGACTTACCGTAGGGTATAACCACACCGAAATTACTATAAATTTCGTTACATGCCAATGTATATACATTAGAATATTTTGTTGTGTTTTTAATTTGCGTTCCTTCCATCCATCCATTCCTACATTCATACAGATTAAAGCAATTTACCTACGTCCCAGGAGGGAACATCATCAAGTTGTTTGAAATATGAGGAAACTGTTTGGAAACAGAATCAATGTGGATTTGTCAGCAATTTAATGTGTCAGTTGTAAACAATTTCCTTTTTTACTCCTTTATGTCAGCTTAGGTCCAGGAAAGGAGCAACCGAATTGGAAATTATTTCGCTGGCGAAGGTTTTCGAAAGAACGATGTGGTTTCTTTGTACATGGGTAATCGCCCTGAGTATGTATGTACGTGGTTGGGCCTGTCAAAAGCTGGAATAGTCCCCGCACTAATTAACAGCAATTTGAGACAGCACCAGCTTCAACATTCAATCGACATTGCCAAATCAAAGGCTATAATTTGTGGTTATGAGCTTTCTGCAGGTAAATTGAATCTTATGAAATCGCAAACCTTATACTTTTGTTTATAATCAAAAGGCAAAGTTGTTCCGCGGCTCGTTTAATTAAAGATTAATAATAGCTGCGTCATGTTAACTTCCTTTGTTGTGTTTCATGTTTAGCTTTGGCTGAGTTGTATCCGAAAGGATCGCACGCCGTAGCTTTGTATGGCTCGGGTGATAAAACCCAGTCTGTCCTTGAAGGAGCTAAAAATATGGACATTTCCCTGAAAAAAGTTTCTACAGAAGTTCCTATTGTCACTCAACGACAAGATGTAAATATGATGGACAATTTGGTTTACATTTACACGTCAGGAACTACAGGCTTACCGAAAACCTGTATAATTTCCCATTTTCGGTATTCTTGCTGTATATCTATTTTAAGACAGACAAAAAACTTTTATAAAATACTCAGGAACTCATGAAGGGCAGACTAGACTGTAGAGACATATACAATAATACTTTGTTTTCAGTTCGGTTAGTTCAGTACAGCTTAACATGTGAATTATTTTCTCTATTCAGTTTTATGACATTGTCCTGCGGAGGACACATAATGAGCAGTCTAAATGAAAATGACATCTTATACACAACATTGCCATTGTATCATTCAGCGGGAGGAATGTTGGGTGTTGGACAAGCCCTTCTTTTTGGAACACCTGTCGTCATTCGCAAAAAGTTCTCTGCTCAACGCTTTTGGGAAGACTGTATTAAGTACAACGTAACGGTAAGTACAACACGAGATCTGTTGTACTGTACTTTTCTCAAACAAAACCTATTTGTTTTAAGTGTTCTTACTTGCCCGTAACGGAATATGTAAATAGAAATACTTACCTTCTCAAATTGTCAACGTGTGCAAATATATTGCTTCTATTTACAACAGTTCCCTGCTAAATTATGCATTTTAGTATTTGTATTCAGTATTTACATTTTGTTGACTTTCTCTTTACATGGTCTGATGCCTGCTATACATAATACATGCTGTAAATTATACAGACTTCCGTAATTTGTTGCACGTAACAAGAAACAGTTTGGAAGTGGAATGCAAAGTAGTTGGATCTCATCAAAGAGTACTACAGCACTTCCATTAGAAATTATTGACCTAACCAGTTGACCTTTTATGCATTTAGTGTTGCTTCGCCATGCCTTACATATCTCTTTGCATTTCAATCTGTAGTAGTAATTTGTATTCTGTTTTGGAGTTAAATTGGTAAAATCACTATTTGCACTATATGATATCGTGATATTGAACAGGCAGCTCAATATATGGGAGAAACATGTCGCTATCTTCTAAAGCAACCCGCCTCCGAGGCTGAGAGAAATCACCGTGTTCGGGTAATGTTTGGAAATGGTCTTCGCTCCGAGATATGGAAGGAATTTGTAACTCGCTTCAACATTGCCAAAATAACAGAGATTTACGGGTCGACTGAGGGAAATGCCAACCTTCGTAAGCAAACAAAATGTTCTCACTTTATAATTTACTAAGTACATGGATGATTAGAGAACTTAGTTTGGAATATTCATGTAGTTAGTACTTCTCTACTATTTTATACGAATATACATTTCAGCACTCGTCTTACATTTACATTCACTTTACTTATATATACTTACCTTACCACTACAAGTTGGTTTTTGGTCCCTGGGAAGTATTACTAGAGATTGTAACTCGTATATGTATTACTAGAAGTTATGTAACGAAATGTAAATGTACATGGCGATCGTGGTGAACGTGTATGCGGAGACAATTCTCCTGTTGGACTAACTAACAATAAGACCGTGAGACATAACCATTCATTAGTCACTGGGATTAAATTTACAGTCAATTACACAAATCAAGTGGGAGCTAGCGGCTTCATCCCGATATGGTTGCAAGGACGATACCCCGTGAATGTAATCAAATTGGATGAAAATGGAGAGCCCGTCCGAGACTCGGCGACGGGATTAGTTGTCAAATGCCAACCAGGGGAAACGGGAGAATTAGTTGGCAAGATCGTTAAGAATCATCCGTTCAGAGATTTCAAAGGGTTATTTACACTATTAGTCTTCCTATGCAATCTTACAAGTCTAATTAATCAGCTAGAATATTTCTGCGAGAGTAGTAATAATGAAATAATATAAATCTACCCGTTTTTCTCTGAAGGTATGCTGCTGATGTGCAAGCCGGTAAGAGTAAGACTATCAGTGACGTTTTTGAGAAAGGAGATATTGCCTTCAGAACAGGTGATGCTTTCGTCAAAGATGAATTAGGCTACTATTACTTTAAGGACCGAATGGGAGACTCATTTAGATGGAAGGGAGAAAATGTTTCAACTGCAGAAATAGAATATATCATCAGTAATTTGGCTGGTCTCAGAGATTCTGTCGTTTTCGGAGTCAAAATACCTGGCTGTGATGGCCAGGCTGGTATGGCAGTGATATCCGACCCCGAAGGCACCTTGAATGTTGATGAGTTATCTGAAAGTGTCATCAAAGCCTTACCTTCATATTCTAGACCTCTTTTCCTTCGCTTGGTCAAACAAATGGACTTTACTGGTAAGCTACAGAAACGAAAAACAAATCAATGAAATATTATGTAAAGTTCAAATAATTTATATTAATTAACTTTTTTCAGGGACTTACAAAATGAAAAAGACAGAATACCAAGCTACAGGCTATGATTTAGAGAAAATAGTAGATCATGACAAAATTTTCTTTTTAGAGAATAACAAATATGTAGTCCTAGATCGAACATTGTACAAGGATATAATTTTAGAACGAATAAAGTTATAAGTCACGTACGTACTAGACTACTTCATGTTTTCAAACGAAATAAAAGCTTTACTTTTTAGCGTTTAGATTTCGAATTCATTTCTAGCGAGCTTATGAATTGAAGAAAGAATCAGGGAATCTTTCTTGATTCTTTAGAATTTTCTTGTATTGTGCCCATCAATCTTTCAGAATGAATCAATTGTCCCGTTTGCAATTCACATTCAGTTTTCGTTGTCAGCATTTATTAAATAAGCATAATTCAGTAGTTTACCTTTCATCATGAACCTCATTAACTATACTGTAAGGCACAAGAGGAATTCAATGGATCCATCTTTTCAAATGCATGTTTGATCGCATATATTCCAAAAAAGATAAACAATCGTTGAATGATTCGCAAGAGTTTTTCCATTTTTGGCTCCCGTTGCTTTGAATGGTAGTAGATTGGAAGAGTGAATGTGATCTTTGATGCATGCATCGTTGAATGTGCCTTGTCTTGTCATCGCCGTTTGCTCTTTGCACTTTCACATAATAAAGAAGGAGACAAGGTTCTTCCCTTCACTGCATCTTCTACACTCTACAAAGACTCCGTGCGACTCGCTACTTTTCCTTGTGTAAAATCATACTTCGTACACAACACAACAAAGCTCACAGTTCAGAAGCAAACAGAGAAGATAATCTCACACCATTAACCAAAGTAGTATGCTTTTATATGTACAACCATCAATATATAAGAAGGAAGGAACAGTTTGTGCTGTAGGACTCTAGAAGTAAGATCTTACTGTATACTGTGAGCATTGTTTCTGTTGCACCATTCATTCTTATAACTTCATGAAATACGATAAGTCTTATTGCGCTGTGTCATGTCATCAGATGCAAGGAGTAAGGACCATTACTGTGTATTCTTGTTTGGTACACAGAAATAAAGCGCTAAAGCCCTGCAGCAAAGAGTTTCTCAGAGTTTTATTATTGAAAATGGTAAGATTATGTTTTTGTAAGTCGAAATACTTTTCCGTGCTCATAGTCGTAATATAATCGATACTAAAGCAATACTATAGCGTCATTCTTGCTCATTACACCAACTATAAATACAGATGCAGAAGCTGAAGGCAACATACTACATTGGCAGTACATATTTGGCAAAAGAGAAAAAGATTTTCTCCTTTCATCATGCTGGGAGATTTTTTGTCGCAGTTTTTTTAGCTTTCTTCCTTAGAATGTTGATACAACGAAGCATAGCGTAAAAGTTACATACCTTATTGTCTTCGTTACTGGTTGTGTGCAGAGGAGGCAGGAAATCTTCAGTGTTCAAGTATCTCATCCTGTTGTTGACTAAAGAAAAACTGATCTAGCAGTCCTCTGAAGATACAATTTTGTTCTCTGACTGTAACTGTGCCACATATAGTTATAATTTGGTTCTTTCCTTTAGTTACGGAACAGGAGCCACGTTTCTCTTGCAGTTTATGTACGAAGATGAGCTCCGCAGTCATCATATCCGATCTTCCAATCATCCCCAGACTTAAGAAAACGCACGCGGCTTATCTCGTCTGTAGAGCTCACAAAGTTTTCAAGAAAATAAAAGAATTTTTATAAACATAAGGATTTTGATCTTCCTTAATCTGAATTCTCTATAGGTGAGGTATTCTATAACAAGGAAAAAATTGTTTAGCTCTTTTCTTTTGTTTCGTGTACATTGTGCAGTAGTTCTCTTTCTCTCTCTCTGTATTCCCCTGTCTATTTGTGCCGGTAGTTTGCCGTGGCTTTTACCGAGTAAATTGAGTTAGAAAAAGACTTTAAGCTGTAAACTGAAAGGATAAAGCTACGAGTGTCCACCAGGACAACAAACTCGGATCTACCGACTCGGAAGGAAACGGGTAGTTGTTCCAACTAAAGTTGATCGTACGATGAGATCAGCATCATAGCATACTTACGTTAGATGCACAAACTATTTCCAGACCGAGAATATTGAGGAACACGCTAGGGAAATGTGAATGCATAGCTGGAACACAGAAAGAAATGATATTTTGATATGTGGGCTGAGAGAGGTTTTAACCAAGATTTGCATCTACATATATATGAGAACTGTGTAATAATGATCTATAACTTTACCATTGTATGAATGGGAAAAGCAATATACTCTTGTGGCTTCCGTCATATCAACATTTCTCAGGATAATCTTTCAAATGCATAATTTATTATATCATTTGGATATAAAATGTAATAGTAGTGTATCTTAAAGGCTACATTCTACCTAATACAATGATTCTACCCCAATACCATGCTCCTTCTTAAGAAACGTCAGTTCTGTCCTCTGAATTTCCTTGAGACCAATGAAAATTGAGTTATTTCTATATTTGACAGCAGAGAGTTGGATACGAAGAGAGGATTCACAGAACAGATATATTTTGACGAAAGGTATATAATATTTGCACAAATGAATGGGAAGTAATGGACCTCAAAGAATCGTCGTATCAAATAATATTGCAGTGAACAGGTCGACATTTTATATAGCAATTTTCGTTGAAACTGTGAGTTAGTGGAGGCGACGAGGGTGGATTGGTTTGCCTGTATCAATTTAGTTGGTTGGTTGTTGATACGGACGGAGACGGTCGAGCGAGCGACTGAAAACCCAAAGTCGCTTCTTCACAATATATTTATATTCATATTCACATTTGGAGATAATACCTGCGGGACTATGGGAGTTCTTGCAAAGTCTCCAGCTCTCGTTTCTCATTTCCCGGTGCACAATACAATCTTATAAATATGCATTAGTGAGTACTAAAAGAGAAATGTGAAGATGCGTAAAGAAATGAAAGCTCTTGGCTTTTCTCTCTGTTCTCGCTCCACAGTTTTCAATGTGCTCCTTTTAAATTTGACTAGGTTTACTGAGCAGAAGGACGCTATTATTATTATACAGCATGAAAAGCGGAGTCCGCTTTAAGATACTACTTGTGTAAGTAATGGGAAATGAAGTGTAGTCTACTAACAATAAACATACATTTGCATTTCATGATACATTCTAATAAACCGTTCAAAATGGCTAATACTGTTGTAATATTATATGGAGACTCCGCCATCCCCCTCCATATCATAATAGAACTACCAGAAAAATATTTGTAATTTATATGTACACTTTGCAATTGTTCGAAGGAAGATTTTAATAATTCACTCAGCACGTGTGGGACACTACAGTGAAATACACAACTATATTTTGATATAATGTTATAGTAGGCTAATACAATGCCAGGGTGAGTGAGAGGATAGCATGGGTTTGCAGTTTGGAATGCGTATTTTACAACGAACATTTATTTACTTGATGGTATGTATACCGAATTTGTTGATATTTAATACCTTGGGGAACATAGAGACCTTTAATACTCTAGGTACTACCTCTGCTGATATAAAAGTGGCCAAAATATACTGCGAACACATAATGACAAGCAGGGGGTCCACAAATTGCAGTTTTATAGAGCTATGAAGAATACACACATTTTATTGAGTTCACGATTTTAGTAAATATTCTATGTTGTTGTCTACGTTTACTTTCAAAAGAAAAGTTTGGACCCAGAAATGTGCAATGGTGGCAATGCAACTAAGAAAGTATACTTCTACTAATACTTTCATAATGCATACCTTTGTACTATATAACTTGTGATTACTTTTCACGGTGAAAATCCGCAAAAAATTCTTCGAGTCCCCTCTCCTAACATACTTTCAATTTCCAGAGGAAAGTTTGGGAAAAGTGTCTGTGTTGTGCGGGTGTTGGTTTACTAGATCTTACAGAGTTGTGTGTAGGAATAACGGTATAATCTGTATTACGAGTATTTACGTAGCATTCCAAGAACGTCTTGATGGAAAAGTATGTTGAAGTTGCTGAGTATGATGATTCGTTCTTTTATCTCATAGTTTTGTATCTGTTCTTGGTCTGCACACGCTGAAGACAAATAAGTGTTGTGGTGTTTTGTACAAGTACACTTTGAGGAGTCAAACAATACTAAAGGATAGAAGTGAAGAAAATAGGAATGACAGTGCAATAGGCATACAAATGCAATATTTACACGTATAAAGATGCAAAGCAAAGGAATATAGAATGAAATTGAGTGGGTAACAATGGGGAACGCATATAATAAAAGGAAAGGGGGAAGAAGAGGAAGCTTGGATGAATTTCGGTGAAATATACGCATAATAGCGTAGAGACAGTCTGCGGAAGTGTGGAGTGGCTCTGACTGGTTTGGATAAGGTCTTCCTTGCTCAGGTTTCCTTCTTTAGAGAATTCTTCTCTTTGCTTGGCTATTGTGTTTACTGGAAACAAGATATGCTGACTGATGTTCTTTCGGATACAGTGTGTAATAAATGCTCCTTTTATTGTATGTACTTTAGACGAGTGAAAGTGAAATGCTCAAGTTTCATATTTGAATGGCGACTTGGGAAGCAATTTTCTTCTGACGTGAGCTATGCATTTCTTCAACATCCTCGTTGTAGATGGCTTTTCAATAATAGCATCGTTGAAAGGAATGGTTCGCGGTATTGTTTTCATTAAAGAATCCAAATATGTTCTATATTTACCAGTTATTTCTCTGGCCGTGAGTGGAGTGTGCCGTGTAATTCCTGGAACTCTGGATCAATAACATTACATTGCATTCTTTCCACGTAAAATTCTTCTGAAATGCCACCATTAAATTTTTGGAAATGTAAGTAGTAAATTCATGAAACACACTTTCAATTTCAACGCTAAGTCTTTTCAGTCTCCATAATATTTGTAAAATGCAATGTAATGTAAAAAAGGTGTCATATAAACCATATTTATTTTTGTTTTCCCCTTGAATTCTATACCTTTCGGTGATACTCTGAGTTTTTGATATTACACAGAGATGCAGCTGAAAAGCTTTATCGGTTAAAGACACCGTTGGGCCAAGCAAAGCAAAAGGAAAGTGAGAGAGATAGAGAAACTAAAGTTGTTATCAGTGAACGAGTCGACTCGAATTTTCTCCTAAAACATATACACAGCCAAAATTGAAGGCAGAAGGAAGCAAGAGCTGTGTGGAACTGAAAGAAAACCGAAGTGAAATGCACCATGAGTTTGAGCGTAGCGACGAGAGAAGGGAAGTAAACTGCTTTGGCTTGGAGGATGGCAACGGCAACCGAAGAATAAAGATAAAAGAGCCAAGACCGGGACTACCAGGATCCAGTCTTCTATCGACTTTCACCAAAGAAACTTCGCTCGCCCTCCGAAACAAGTCTTTTCCCTTCTGCTCTCCTCGTTTTCATTTTGCCATTGAATTGAAACCCTTCTTGCGACGAAAAATACGCAAGCCGTAAAGTTGACAGACATTCAGGATACAATATATCACTCCATGTATATCTCACTCACACTCGTACAGACCATTTTATTACTCACCGACGGTTTTCAACTTTCACTTCATCTCTAAAAACTTTGCGTTTAGTAATAGAAAAAATAATATTCAGTGTGGCACAATTTCTGTACTTTGCAAACACCCGAATTAATTTTCCTGTGCTCATTTATTTATTCCTCCGGGTTGCCTTACAAGTTCTTTTGTTTTTCGAAAGTGTTACAAAAGTCTAGGTAGTTTTAATTGTTACAAAGGCACACATGACATAGGTATTGATTACCAACCAGTGCAATATGTTGTTACAAATAATCCCCTTGAAAAACTTTGCCAACTTAAAGAAATTACGTTAGCAAAGACAAACGAATCTCCGTAACTCTGATCAATTGCCCTTTCTGTCAATATATTAATTCCATATTTGATAACCCAAAGAACAAATATAATTCCTCCAGCTTAAAGGACTATACCACAAATACTTCCCTTCACAGAAAACGAAATAAATAACCATTTGAGAACACCATCGTACAGAAAACAGGAGAAATTGCAGGCTTTGAGACACTACGCCAGGGAAATTACACTCGGTCAACATTCAGGTGAGTTGTTAGCACAGTCATAGTTGTGACAGTAATTCCTTGATTATTACATTTGAACATTTGCACTTATTATCAAGCTAAAAGGAAAAAACCGGTATAACTGTAATTTCGTTAATGGAACCGTGTTCCGAACACAAAGGTTATTACTCTCTTCATATGAAAATATTTAATCTCTCAGCTATAACAGGTTAATATTGCCACTAGTATCTACACACAAGATTGAAGTGAATGTAGAAGTACCTAGAGGTAATTTAGTATAAGGTAAATAAGGAACGGGAAGGAATGAAGAGCCGCGGATGTGATTAATGGCGACATTATGTGTAATAGCGAGTGAACAGGTTCATATTTCGGTTCGATAGGATTCCTATCATATGATGACAATAGTGATGTAATAATAACCAGGGTTTTACCTGCTATTACACTATTGGCATACTATTCATGAATTTAAGAGTCTCTATATACTGTCTGTATATACCTACACATAAAATGTTCTTTAAGGACTTCTTTCGTACTTTTTAGTCAACGTTCCACAATTCCCTTAAGCAATTTGCCACCTAAACTTTCTCCCACAGTCGACATTCTGTGATGAAAATATACGAGAGCAAAAAAGTTCTTCTACCTCTGTCAATGTGATATTCCTGTGAGAACGGCGCGTAGTAATATAATTGATTCCTTCTACCTACGCACTCAGAATGCCTTTGCTTTGTATTGAGAATGTGAAGAATATTAGCAGGTGCCTATTCTTTAGCAATATCTCTTGAGAAGTCACTAGAGTCGGAGAGAATAGAATGTCAAAAAGGAATGCAAACTAAGGTTAATGTTTTATACCTGTGTAGTTTGAGTATATACTGGAGGCATATGCAAATGTGATGGCTTGGGAAATCTGCAAATGAGTTCACAGGCTATTGTTATAACTGAGAAAAGACAACTTTCGCATACAATGTTTACTAAACGGTTGAAATGTCAATATTAAATGGATAGGACGAAAGGACATGTGTTACCGCCTCTTTCTCCTCCTCTTTAATCCTTTATTTTATAGCAAACATAATTCATCCGGATTCATAACTTCTTTCGACTAGACCTTCAATTTACTTTTTGTTAATTCTGAGAGACTACAGCAATCTTTTTGGCTAAGCGGAATCTCCCGACTGTAATGGGGAATATAGCTGCAAAGAAAGTCTATTAGTCATTTAACCCTGGAACGTTTGATAGTTGTATGAGAACTTGTAAGTGAAAGAAGTAACTGATAAGCTTGGATTACACTATGACAGTTTTAATTTTCATCTCCAACTAAATTTTTCATTAAATAGTGACAGAAACGTAGATTGGGAGACCTTACACAGACAAGTAGTCTAGTAGAATATTAGCAGTAGTGATGTCACGGTCTCAAATTCCTTTCAAGTTGCAAAGTCACTGACAGATACAGGTGAACCGGCGAGACTGAATGGCAGGAATCGCTACATAGTTTCAGGTCTCCACCCGGGTAGTAATATATGCACATGGATGTATTGAAGCATGAAAATGCTTTTATGTAGAGTGTACTTAATGTTCTCTATGCTCCTCACAATCTTATTGTTAGTGCTAGGAAAACAGTTCGAGAGAGTCTGTCTGTGAAAGAAAAACAACTGACAGAAGAGCGTGTTGGACTTGTACTGTCATGTCGCATTGCATTGAGAACCGTAAAAGCGGTGCTATGCTAACTTAATTGAAATGTTGACAGTTTGAATCCTGCATTACGGTTTATTTCGTGAAAGACACTGCACACTTTCACACATATCGAATTTGCAAGTTGATTTGACTACTTTCACCATAATACTCCTATTTCCAAGTTGCTACGTCTTAAATTAGATATACCTACCTGCTGATGCATTCTTTGTATAATGGAACATCTCTCTGCCTCTACACATTACATTACGTTGCCTTGTGTTCCTTATCGCGTGTAGGAATTATTACAATTTTCTAAGGCGGCTTTGCTTTCAAGGAAATTCGTCTTACTGGAGTCTTATCTCATCTTTAGCTAAGTTCATTGTATAAACTTTTCCTTAATCGGATTACTCCTGCCTGACTCCCAAGAAGTCACATCTGTTCTTGGATCTCTCTGTGGGTTTGTCTTGCGTTTACTTCTTGTCATTTTGTCTACCTACGACTTTTCTTGTTCTTTTACCATATGCAATGTACTCAATTCATATTACCTGCGTTTTTCGTCGAGCAAAGGTCTACTTCTTTTAACTTAGTTGACTAAGCTCTGTTAAATCTGTCAACTGAACTTCAACTCTAAATTGGACACTCAACTTTAGCCTCCTAAACTCATCTTACTAGTTTTCATCAGATGAGATGAGAACGCCTGGGCTGGCAACAAACTTAATACTTTTACGCAACATCTTAAAACCTCTTCTGCCCAGACATAGTTGCTAACTAAACAATCTAAACCGTTGCAATCCTTTTACGTTTCCTGTAATCGTATCTTAGAGTATTTGGAAAAATTATATTAGCTTAGCTCTCAATGATGAAACTTGAAAACAGTAAAGCTTCGACATCGACTCTCATCCAGCATAATATAGTCAGCACTACTGCACTGTAAGTATTTCTATATAACTGCTGCTCGTAACAGAAGTTTTTGGAAAGTATACTCTAGAAGAAGAGTTTGCTTTACATGCATTCATTCATCATCTCATTTTAAATTGATTACAGTAGTTAATTAACTGTTGGGCTTTATGAGTTAGTAGAGAAAATTGGAGTTGCTCATCTGTAATTAAATCTGCATCGCTTCTTCGCTATTACACTCCGAATTAATTTCGTCTCCTCGTGAATCCTTTTACCATGCAGATGCACCTTACACATAAAACAGTCTAATACATACACCGGAGAAATACGGCATATCTATGCGGAGAATACCATATACCATGACCATGGTGTCAATATGGCTACCTAAATGAAAAATTCGCCTGTCTTCATCATGACTACGATTAAATGGAAAAGGCGGTCTGAAAAGTTTCTTAAGTTGTAGGTAAACTTTTGTCTTGTCTGATTTCGGTTGGTGATAGTTGATTGACATTTTGTGCTTTTCCCATAGCGTAGCTCTAAAATATTTATAACATTAGTGCGGGTAAACCTGCAGAGTTGATATTATTTTTTCCGACAGTACGTTATTCAAAAAACAGCAGCTTGTGTGTGAGAAAGGGTGACGTGATGGCAATTTCGTTGAAAAATGAAATCAAGTGGTGTTAGGAAGGACGTGCATGCTCGCCTCCTGATCCCATCCCGTCTGTATACAAATGAAAAATAAGGCAAACTAAACAGCATTCTGGGGAACAAGCATTGCATCACAGAACACAATAGAATAGAAGGGGCCTTCAGGGCATCGAAAAGGGTGAAATTGAATGGACTAGATTACAAATTGCATTACCTTCGGATATCTTTTCACCTCTACACATTTCACGATGTAGAGGCGACACAAAGAAAAATGGCAAGAAGAAAAATCGTAGTCATTGATTCCCTTTTCTCGTGTATGTCTAGAAGGGGTAGTCTTGTTCTTGAATATACCATCTATCTGCATCTCTCTCATATACCTCCCACAACCATCACTTCTTTTCTCTTACCATCTGATCCTAGCACTTTTACTCTTCTCGTATGAAATACAAAGAAACTTTTAGCTCATATCAGAATTCTGTTGTTCCTTTGGTCCTACAAACAAATCTTTACTTGTTGGTATACTTATAAATGCGATAGGTACATACATACACAGATGCACATAGAGAGAGATATACAGCTGGAATGAAATATCGCTATATATTGAAGACGACTCAATTTACTGTAAATAGTAAAAATGTACTACATCCCCAAGTTACAATGGTCAACTCAACAAAAAAACTTTGGAAGAAGAACCGTTCAATAAACTAACTCGAGGAGACGAAATCTAAACAGTAGAATATAGTCACATCAGGTCTGAAGGAGAAGAGCAAATAAAGTAAAGTACATCCTACACACATGTAAATCGTCTTCAGACAGTCTTCTCTTGTCATTTTATTGACTTCCACGGAATCGTCTCCTGTATTAAAGGATAGCATGGATTTTTTCATACAGGACAAATCGAACAATGTGTTGTATTATATCATGTTATGTTGTATATTTTCGGATGGTACCTAAGTGTCTGTGTTGTGTGTACATAGATTGATAGTGTGTCGTATTCATGATGTAGCTACCTAAATGAATTTCCTATAATCCGATCACATCCTTGCACAATAGACTCTGTTCACTTCCTCGACTCTTTTGTCAAAGTTTTTCGGTGAGGAGTAAAAAGATACGTAAAGCTCCAAGCGTCTGCATATGATTCGTTTCCTACTTTCTTCGCATGGATGGAATAACTAAGTGAATTCCTTCTACTTCATTTTCACTTGTCTGTACAAACACTTTTAATACCGGGATGTGTATGTATACTATAGTAGCAGCCTATTCCGGGAATCTTTATTGCATGTTGTGCTTTATATCTCTAGGAAAAATATAAAAAGTATTAATAGGGTTACTAAGTTTATTTGGCTGTACTAATAATAGTGACATTGATAGGAGTCACTTTATTATGTGATAGTGTAGTAGTAGTAGTAGTAATAGCAGTAGTAGTCTGCTGTAGTAGTAATATGTAGGTGCACTGAATCATTTTTAGTTGTCGAGATTACTATTTTGTAGTAGCAGTATAAAATTATGTAGCGAAGTGTAGTAGGATGTTACTTGTTGTTAAATCCCAATTCTCTGCTTATTCTCCTCATTTAGGTAACAATAAAAGGATATCTTCATTTATTACTTGCATACATTACAGCTCACTGTTCGCTGAAATTATGCTGCGGCTGGCACTACACTATTTTTTATTTGATACCCCAGCCAAGCCATAATGGAAGTCTATAAAGTCATAAAAACATCTTTTCTAACACACGACTCCACTGTTTGCATTGGATTTTATCACAAATGGTTACCGTTATTCTTCTATAACAAAGGGCGGTGCGTCGATGTATACAAGAAGTGTGTGTGGGCTTAAAAGTTTTATAGGCAGTTCGTAATACTGTTCTTGTTTCGGTTCTTTTCCTTTATTACTAATAACTGCTGCTTAAGTACCTAAGTACAGAGCAGTAGCATTTTGGTCTCATCTAAGGATAAATACAGCCTGTCGGAAGAATACATAGTTTACAATTCAAGCAATAAAAGTTTACTTTTCTCTACAGGAAGTCTCGATTTTCTTTCCGCAATCTTCATCCGTAAGGGCATAAAAATAAAAATTTCTTTTTGATATTTCACTTTGTGCAGACATTTATACTCCCTCCACAACCGAATTCTGATATTAATAATTATGAGATTTACTTTTTATGAATATAAATAAGTTTTACAAGCTCTTATCAATGTACTAAAGACAGCCATTCCGCCATATTATTACTTTCCATGTATAGTGTTCACATACTTAATGAGGAAACTGTGTATGCCATTCATTTTGTGTTGAGTGCTTCATATACGACTGTGCTACAGATAAAACTGTGTACAGTTTGTTTAGTAACATAAAGGCTCAAGCATCAGCTTCCTTATTTTCAGAGTCTGTAGTCTGTGGATTTAGAAGGAGACGTAGCGGACTATCTAGTAAACGCAGAATATATTACACGTACTATATATTTTGCTTTTAGAAATGAGAAGTGAGTTGAATTAACTTGACCTGACTTGATTTCATATTCTATTTGGGGTAGCTGATGAAGTTTCAAGCCAAGTAAGTAAAGGAGAAGTAATTTTGCACTCGGGAGAGCTGTTAGGTTGCTAGAAGACTTGACTGTTTTGCTTATGTTTGGTTCATGACGGCCAAGAAAGTATTTCATACTTGTACGTAAGTAAATGAGAGTGCAACTAGGAAACTGGAGCTGCTTTATGTATATTTAGGATTGTATGGGGATAGAGAGATAGTAAAGAAGATATGTATTAAAAGCCCCTCTAGCCCTAGCCCTAGTCTCCTGTATGTGTAGCAGAGCATTATGCATGTACTTAAGCTGTGTATGAATACGTAGACTAGACACAGAGACGAGAGCGTGAACATTCACATTAGACAGATATATTTATGAAAAGCAAAATGAAATATACATGAGCAAGTAAGCCATGAGAACTCACAACAGTCAGAACAGAGCCATCCTGAAATCCTGGATATCTATAATATGACGCTCTCCTACGAATTCGTGTAAACACAACTGCGTGGTATGGTATAACGGGTATTCTTCTTGCAATTTCATTTTTACTTTTAGTGTGAAACACCTAAATTAACTAAACATTGGATAGTAAAGGAGACTTATAAGGCTCTCCAATCCTCCTACAACAAATAAATTAAAAGGGATTGTGCTACTAGCACTGTAATAAGAGAGAAAGACCACAGATTCAGAGAAAATTAAACGTTCGTATATTCTAACATTAGACTTTCTTCAAAGTCGAACTGTGCGCAAGTAGGTATGCATGAAAGAAGCTTCGTAGGTATGCTAATTCCTAGAAGCATCAGTCTGAAGAAATACAATTTTAGAAAATTAACTTTTTGAATTCAGCAATGTACAAGTAGTTAGTTGTGTATGAATAGTGTATTCACTTCATGGAAAAACGACTTTACACATGCAAAACCTTCATGGTTCATGTTTATGTATAAAAGTTTGTCTTGGTTTTTGTTTGAGCGAATGCAAATGGAAAATGTTTATTTTTTTACAATGCTTCAAGTGTTTTGTACATGGTGTATTGTACCTCGCACTTCTTTACGATAGTATATTCTCAAGAACGACCCTTGTTGTTGTGTTAATAAATATTGTACTTTGAATGTTAAAACTTGAAAAAGGTTTTTCCGACATCAAGCTTTATGTTTCATTTGCCTAATATCTACGCAGGGAGCATCGAATCAAATAGTAAATAAGAATAGGGAGGATGCCCCAGAGTCGTGTCTCGTGTCGTCTCATAGTGCGATGATGTTAAAGATAGTAGAGCAATGAGAAATGATTGTCGGAGATAGCTGAAGAAAGGAACTTGCGGTGGTGCACAGACATTATCTCGCTTTTCTCTGATTTCTTATTTATTTGAAGAAAGGCCGTAGGACCAAAAGAAATGAAACAGCAGTCTTGTAGTTCTGAGCTGAGAAGAATCGTATCAGTCAAGTGAATTGAGTACTTTAGGAAAATCATGAAGCACAAGTTAGAATTTATCACTTTTCTTTTTATCGCTTTCGCCTAGTATTTTATTGAAAATAAATCTTGGCTTTCTTTGTTTCACTCAGTACTGCTATCTTTGTATAATATGTGGAGACAGCAGACTACTGTTCCTTAGTAGGTGCATTAAAACTGTGTGCAGAATGTGTGTACGTGCTTATATACGATATATCGTTGATAAAGTAAGCTCTGTTATAATTTAGTCTGGAACAGATATCAAGGCAAGGCTAGGAAGAAGAAGAAGAAGAAGAAGAAAGTCATGACCCCTTCTAATGTGGTCCATTGACTTGGCAGAATTTCTACCTTTTGTCTGTGTGCAGAGCATTCATACTTTTGTTAGCCTAATAAATAGACATAACGATGTAGAAACATTCTCCTAACTAATAGTTACAATTCAAGAAGATTGTGTCCTCTTTAAGTAGACAAGGGAATGTAATACAGTTTTATACGTGAAATTACTCTTTCTGTAATAGAAACTCTGAAGAAATCACCATTTTGTTTATATATCTGTAAAGTTGGTTCACTTTGGCATTAACAGCATATTTCTATCCAGTTTCATACATAGCAAATACTCAATAATGCGTGCACACTGTTCTTTTGATTTGTTATCTTTATTCCTTACTATCCTTACTCTACAGATATCCTCACAAAACTTAAGCAAACGTAGTAAGTAACGTTGTCATCTTGCCAGAACAGAAATTAACGGTGCTGAACAGACTGGAGAAAGATTAACTGTGAATCAATGCAAAAAATCCTTTTATGATTTTTTCATAGCCTTTGAGTATATGATATGCAACGTTTTGTATTATCCCTACGTTATGTAGGATGTCAAAATAATATCAAAAGCAACAAATTCTCTATTGTAAATCAACCAATACTCATTTTTTATTTTCTACAGACTGACAGATTCACTCTATTAGTACTTTCGCTTTCCCTTATTAGCTATCTGTACATTTACTGTTTATATTAAATTTTTATATAAACTATTTCATCAATTTTGTGCAAAATCGGCAATTGTATAGCTTAGCAATTGTACAAATGATAAAAATTGCGTAGTTTTACTGTAAAAGTAATCCAGACTGCAACCTACCGTTAGATTTTCCTAATAAATGTTGTGATTAAACCACTGCATTGCGAAACAAATGGTGTTAGTGACTTGGATTGGTTATATACAGATATTATGTGTCTGTGACTGTGCTTGAGCTTCTCATTTTTCAACACTATTACTTAATACTTACTAATGACCCAATTATCTGTACCAGTGCAGTGCACTGAGCGTGTATAAGGTTAGTGAAAGTCTAAATGTGTTTTAGGCATATACCCAAGTACATGAACATGCTTACTAATATGTACTTAGTGCAGCTGCATAAAATATATTATGGCAAGGTACTGGACTGGAGCAGACTTGGCTTTTAACCTCCTAGTTGCTTCCTCCTCTCGTATTTCCTACTTATATTGCTCCGTTAATTTCAGTTTTTCTTTTGGCTATTGTGTATGGTTATAGCTGAGCAAAAAAGATAGCCCGGCAGTGCATTGGAGAAAGGAAACAAGGCAAAGACAAGTAGAATTAAACGTATTGCATTGCTCAAGTACGGTTTGTTACTTATAAAGCGTGCTAAGCAGTTAATATTTGTAACTTGTGAAAGCAAACCATGCAGAATCAAATCAAGTAAATCCTCAAGACATTAATTACTTACAATATACGCTTCCTGGTATCACATCAAGAAACATTGAGTGGAAAGGACTGCTGAAGCAAACAACGCATTAGGAATACACAGAACGAGTGGTTTTTGTTGGGAGTCTTTGTGTGTTATGTGTACCATGTTCTATTGCATTAAGAGAAAAGGCGGTGTAATGCGATGGAAATAGAGGCTTTGCATGCGAAATGATGTTTATCACAGTAAAGCATGTTTGTTGACTGGACTGGACACTTATTTTATATGTGCGAGCACGTTGCATTACGTATAATTTATCTTGCACAGGAGAGTATGTGTACAACCGGCAGAACAACATCCTCTCTCTCTTCTTCCTCCAAGCACTTTTCCTCTGCTCCTCATAATCCAATGTAAATTTTCATCGTTTATTAACGAACTATATATGGTATATATTTATATGTGCCTCTGGACCGCTACTGCTTGCTATTCGATTCATATAGTTTCATGTTTCACTAAGCTTGAGGGCTCTCAATGCAGATGCACTAGAAAAGCTTCTCAGTCTGCCGGTAAAAACGACCGAGAATGTTAAAGGTCTCATGTTTCACATATTATGTATGTGTGTGTAATATATTGCTCTTTCTCTTTACAAGCAACGAAGGCACCGTGACACGCATTGCTTTCATGCAAAATTCTCGTAAAAATATGCATAATATATTGCCGTTTACACACGTGGGAATATAATATGAACGCTAATGCGCACAGAGTAAAAGTTCGTAAATATAAGAACTCTATATGCATGGAAGTACGTACACATTATGCAAATCCAAATATTAAGTATGTAATAGATAAGTAAGTATTTGGTTTCAGAGAATCCTGCAACAACATTGGAAAACTCATACATTAATATGCTAATAACTCACTCCTCGGAAATTACTTGAAAGACAAATGGGATTCCCTTTTCCCAAAACTGAAAATAAGATCCTCTTTGGTTAATGTTAAACAGCAACACAGCATAGGTATAGGTATATGTACATCTTTGTGGCTACTATCATTCATAATAAAATGTGAACATATGTACTACTAGGTATCTACGTCTACAATTAGGGTAGGATGATGGAATTCCAGTATCTAAACAATGGAGTTAAACAAAGAACGTTCGTCACATCCTAAACAATAATATATTTAAACTTAAACTTTGAGTCTCGAATTTTCAGAAATAACTTTAAACACTTCAGGAGTTTTCAGAATAAAAATGATATTTTGCCTTTGGTGACATGAACATGCTTTTGGTGACATAATTGAAAAATTGTGTTCGTTTATCGTTTGGCTTAATATTTTCTCCGTGATGTATGCATGTAATGTATCTGTATTTGTTAGTTCAAAGTTTCACAAAAACTTAGGCACCTACTTACCTATCAAAAACCTACATTATATACTATGACAATAAAAATATTTTTGTAGAAAACAATAGCTGAATGGTCCAAAAATAACTCATTTTAGTATACTCTAAAACACAATAATAACATTTATTTCAAATAATATTTGCTTCACTTTTTGCGAATTTGAAGAGTTGCAGCTGAATCTAGTATCTAGAAATGTGGTACTTTTCTAATCACGAAACTTTGAAGCAGATAGTGAAAATATGGCAGATAATATGTTACCAAAGTTGATAGGAAACTCCATTTCCTCAGTTAGAACGATGATCGTTGTTAATTACACGATTGTCCTTGCGTGTAAATATTTGCAAGCGAAAAGTTGGTCAAAAGGAAGACCTTAGTAACCGTATGATGTAGTGAGTTTGGAGTGTGGAGGTGCGAAGTGACACTGAAGAGATGAAAAAGTGAGATTATGAAGAAACTCCATAAGTATAGTTGAACTGTTGGATTAAAGCAAGACCTTTAGTATTAGTGAGGAAATGTTTCATTTCATGGTTACAACAACGGACTTGAGGCAACGACTCAAAAAGAGCTAGGAAAGAGAAAGAGATCACAAGAGCCGTAAGACTGCCAACTTAAGACTTTGCTCAAACTTTGCAGCAGAATATGAAGCGAAGGTGACATGGTAAAATGGAAACGACAAACCGGACGACTCCAACTTCAATATATATTGTATGTAACACCCGAAAGAAAGTGAAATGAAGGAAAGTCTGATTTTATGTACACGACTAGCAGAGTGTTTTTTCCTTGTAAGCATACGATAAGATCTTATCCGATCTGTTAGCTAAACCAGTGTAGCCTTTCCTCAACTACATAATATTACATTTGCTGCGAACTACATCGTAAGTAAAAGATGGCTAGAGAAGTTTTCTCATGTGAAAATTCGTCTCTCTGACAGAGAGAACCGTCCACATTAACTCAAGCGCCATTAACTGTCGCAGAGTTTTCCCATTACGGAAACACTGAATAGCAATCTCAATGTTTAAATATTGTTCGTACATGTAATTTTGTGACCGGAGGGTTATAGTTAGTGTCTGGAAAGTAGCCAAACAAATAGAAAGCAAACACAGCAAAAGGAGACGCTCATCCGAGGTGATCTTCATCTACTCGAGGATGTACAGACTCTGGTCTATGTGTACAACGTACACACATATAGACACAGTCACATGTACACACATCGTAGAAAATAGTAGAAAGCGTAGATAAATTGACTGTAGATGGTCGCTTGTTCATTTCAGTTCAATAGTTACTCAAGAGATGAATCGCGTTTCCCTAGTACATACGTACGTCGACTACGTGATGAGAAATAGTCTCATTTCACATCCAACAGACTTATAATCTTCAGGGAGACTAAAGCTTTCCTTCCGCTCAGCCGTTTCTTAACCTTTGCACTCCTCCTGCTACACATTCTTCTCTTTAATGAACTCAAATAAGTGAGTGAAATGACCCCGAATAAATCAAACCACTCGTGCCCAATCCTCAATACCCAGTACGAACATCAGAGCCATGTGTAACAGACATAGACGCAATGATGTAACGTAACACTTTGTAAGTATCTCCATAGTAAAAGAGTAAAAGAACATATACATACATTCTACATGCATCTATACACACACACAGACTTTAAGCATAGTCACTTACTACAAAACTACTAATATTTACTATTGGTTCATGAACACAGAATTTGCTATCTGCTGGTAGGTTATCTCTGAGTGTGTTTGTACTTATAGTTATATAAATGCAGATAGGTACAATGTTTGTTATTCAACCACGTTTGTGTATATATACACAAGTTTAGGTTATATAAGAATGGTTTAGTAACTGCTGTGCTCATGAATGCCTTCAATGTGCCCCTGAGGGTACATCGCCAACTTTTATTTATATGCACACCCAAATTGACTTGTTGTTAGCATTCAAGTGATAAATGGCCCCTCTCCCTTAGAAAATGACACACGAAAATCTACTTTGCTCTCTCCAAGCTGCTCCCTCTTATTCTTTGCTATTAGTACGTCGGTAAGTGTTTGCTCGTTGGAGCACAATGACTGTGGTATCGCCATTATATGGGGAGAATCAGAAAGAGAAAAGTGAAAGCCCTTGAGGTGAATTTGGTGGGAACTGCCGAAGAGAGAGATAGAGATAGACAGAGAGAGAGAAAGAGAGGAACCTTTTCATTCTAGTGTAATGTCATCTTCTTGGCTCCGAACTGGTAAACTTACCCGCATCGAATTGAGAGTCTCCGAGAGACTTTCTGGCTTGTGAATTGTAACGCATCTCTTTCTGCTACGTAAACAAATCCGATGGTGGCAGTGGTTGACTTGGTTTGCTTCGCTACATTTAGAGTGTTTAACTTCGCTTTATGTAAACGCGAAACTAATACAAAGAAAAGCTCGCAAAAAAGAAAAGAAAGATTTTTCTGGTTACTTTCTCTTTGTGCTTTCAGTGTGCTGTGGTGGTTGTACTTTAAATATTCCAGGATTTTGTGCCGACGTTGGAGATTTTGAATGTTTTATAGTTTAATGTGCCACTCTCAGTCTCTAAAGAATATATCTGCTCTTAATGTGAAGATTCTTCTTTGGATGTATATCTTGCTTTATAATATATAAGGATGAAATACAATATATTTTATATGTAGGTATGCAAATGCATATTAGCTGTCTTAGTGTATATATCCATGGCATAATTTAAGGGAATGGTTGCTGTAATATGTAACTGAAAGTTTCTTGAATTTATAAGTGCCAAATATAACTCAACCAGAGAGAGAAGGATTTCGCCTTGCCCATGCCTTGAAATCATAAAAATGTTAGTAAAGGAGTTGTGACCCATTAAAATGATCCATTTAGACGGAAAGACAGAGGCAATTTATTTTAAGGAATAGAGGAAATGAGTGCGTATTAGAAATATAGCTTTCCTCATTTGCATTTTTTGCACAGTTTGAAATGCAAAATGAAAAGAATCTCATCTCTCAGACTCTACTGTAGTTTAGTCACATGCAAACTTCCTTTTGTTCAGTCAAACTCAGCTTGGGGAACGGAGAAATCTTATTTAATTATAAATTTTTTCTTTTGAAATGTAATAATACAGATAATATTAATTTTTGTGTGTGTTGAATCAGTTTCAGATAAACAGAATGATGGGGAAGAAGGAATACAAACGATGGGATTACGACGATGAAACTGAAATCACAATGGAAGAGCAACTAACTCTGGAAGAAAATCCGGATCACGGTGGCGGGAACGAGACGCCCAACTCAGCAACGTTTCCTCAACCAAACATCGCCATGAGTGCATCTCCACTCAGAAGTCGGGAAAACATGATTATCAAACGAACACGAAAAACATCCATCAAGGAAAAAGTAAGATGGAATAACACTCAAATAGACTGAATTCAATATCATAACATTGGGATATGGATTAACTTTTCCTTGCTAGAAAATAGAAAAGATTGGAATCTAGCTAATAATTTAAGAGTGTAAGTAATGTAGGGCAATGTGAATCTATATTGCTATCATATATATTTACGATGTGAGATAGAAAAGGTTTTTGAAGGCAGTATTGATTATATTATTGCTCATACCATAGCCCAATGCGAGCAAACACGAGGAATGCAATGCAAAACTTAATCTGTAATGGAAAACGTAAGATGTGTATTACAGTATTAGCTGCATCATACATCCCAGGAGCTATGTATCTCCAAGTTAAGATTTATTACCCGGGAGTTATTCGTATTACTGCATTCCTTTAGCCTTTAGGACATTCATTGCGCAACTAAAGAAAATTTTAACACGTAAATACAGAACCTGACTTACTACGTTATTTAAAATTCCACAGTTACATACATCCGAAACGGAATTATGAAATTAATTATTTACACCGAAGTTTCTATAATAACATTAGAATGAGTTACGGTCGAATGACTGATGTAGGCCGACAAACAAAACACACTGTTGTGATTTGTGACGTACATTGCATTCCCTTAAATGCGTAGTAGTTCTTGTTGTTCCACTAAGTTACATTCACACTGAGACTGCTACGAGAGCAACAACTAATGCATTTATCAAATGGATGAGCCCAGAGGTAAACAAATGGATCCATGTCAATGTTTAACCATAAAGATTAGACTGAGCTCTCGGAGATCTGCCTAAACATAGCAAGGATGGAAGTGTGTGTGGTATGGGAAACAGAACTGTCATGTAAATGTATACAAAGCATCCAATTGCAAATACGGTGGTTACTTTTCCTCGATTCAGAGGTTAGGTAAGTTACTTACCAGCCGAGTAGGAATTGTAGTAATACTTTCCCAGCACAATTTTCCCTCATTGCATTCCAAGTCGTTATATCTACATACCAACATACAATTTGCCACTCGTTCTCTTCATAAGCACTGTGGAAATATCAACTCCGTTTGTTGGCTGAAAATACACAGGAACCATATAGCCGTATTTCCACAACTGTTATTCTCCCTCTCTGTCTACACACTATACATTTATTGCTTCGTAGCACTCCTATTTTGTATTATTATCCAAATTTGTTCTCCACTGCCCTTTGTGCAGCCGTAGCTGGTATTTCGGGTCTTGGTTGCAGCATGGTTGAAGTATATAGGGAAAGGGAATTTGCATGCATGATCATTTACAGTTATGGTTATGACTTGGCTCAAACCAACAGATAAGCCAAACCAGAGAATCCAAGACGAAGACAAGTAAAAGGGGGAGAAAGTGTGTATGTAGTCAAGTCATGTCAAAGCAAGGGGAGTCAACGACTTTACGCTGTTAGAGTTGACTCAAGTATAAGTACGTTTTTCCGTGGGAGGGTGGTAGGTATGTTTTATATCATTATATCTATACCTATTATAGTCTTCCACATACAGATATTTTTATTCTTAAGATTATTTTCTATGTTTGTACGTATATACATATAGACATTATGTGTGTGGTAGCAGTGGATCTGTATTCAAGAGCTAAATCCATAAATGTATGAACATCAACAGAATTGAAGCATTGAGTGGAATTAGTAAAGTATAGAGAATTCAAAAAACGAGAGCAGCGGGAGTGACGTACGTGTTGTATCTTTCTTGCACGTGTATGCCAAGGAAATAATATTATTTTATTATTATCAGCATTGTGTATAACTGTTGCGAAGACATAAAGCGACTGAAGTGGATATCAATGTAATGAAATTATACTGCTCTGCACTTGCCAGAGCTGTAGATTCCACTTCCCCTGTTTTGTTTTAGAGATGTACTAATGTAAGTACCTACTAACTACGTACACTACGTAGGACACTACGTACATCGTCAGTATTGATGTGAAATGACGAAGTTGACGATGATGACGATGGTTATTGTTGGTTGATAGGCACAGCTCTTCGGCCTTTCAGCTGGAGTCTTGTTAGTGGGATTTATTGCTGGATTTGCCATTGGAGTGAGAGATAAAAGCTTGAGTGTGGCTCCAAGGCATTCCAAACATTCTTCCAGTCTCAGCTCTTCTTCTGGATTTTGGTCGCCTTCGAATCATGAGCGTGATCATGATCACGAAACCAATGAGCTCTCCTTCAGAAAAATTGTTGGTCAAATCAGCGCGGAGAACATTCGTCACAATCTCAAGTAATGCAATTCCCAACTTTCTCTATAATTTTTGTATTAATATAATGTCTGCAGTATTTCTATACTTACCTCAACCTTCCACTATTTCTATTCAATTTCTGTGTCTTTTGATTTACAACCGATTATACCTATAGGTAAACCAAAATAGAGGTGGAAATAAATTGTGTTGCTGTTTCTATTTGCTTTGAGTACCTATAGTAGATTATAATTTGTAATGTGTACCACAGATACCAGTACAGATAGGATATGTTGCCAAAGTTTATTGCTTGCATGAAATGAGTTAATGCTGTTTTCTCCCTTGGTTGTCATTATTTATTCCGTTTACTTTCCCAGTTCTAATTGCTCAACATTTTTCACTGGTGTTCTGTTGGTTGATGAGTTTTGTAGCAGTTGTGGTAGTATACTACTTGTACTAAGTTGTTGTGCAATTCTGTTTTTGTAGTTAATACTATAATATATGCATATTCATAATCAAGTTTTGATCGCCATGCAGTGTGGTCTAGACAGTGCAGAGACGGTTTTAAGCTTTGTTTTGTGGTAGATATGGTTTCTATGAATTTACTACTTTGTGAATCCTGATGAGCTTAGCTTACCATATACAACTTGCTCGAGAAGTCTCATTAGTGCTAATGATGTCGACGTCAAGATGTCATCCACGATAGGATTTTCCATCTCACCTCACTCTCCAGCCACCAGTACTTCTGTTACTGGCTGGAACATGTTATACTGAAGTAATCTGAAGATAAACATTGTTGCTGCACGACTTTCCATTCTATATGTGTATGTGTTATGCAATGCAATTTAGTTTGTGTAGCAATTCGTGCTTTCTGTTTCCTCTCTCACTCTCTGAGTCTCCTCTCCCTCTCTCTCCACCTCATATCCACTACAGGCCTCTCTAGTTGTGTTTAGTACTGATTACGTGTTGATACAAGAGTACTATGATATTAAGGCTCTTAACTATTTGAATTTGACGTTAATACTATAACGGTATAGTGAAATTGTGTATTTTCCTCGTTATTCTGTAGACGGATGAGCCAAGAGGAGCACACAGCCGGGACAGCGGAAGGGAAATCAATGGCGAAAGCGATACGAGATTTGTGGGGAGGATATGGACTGTCTGTTCGAATGGAGCAGCACAAAACACTCCTAACAAAGTAAACTAACTCAATTTATATCTGAATTTAAACTGTCATGCGTTTTCTGTTGTCTGAAAAATCCAATTCACTTCAAACCATATTTTATTACATCCACTCTGTATTTTATACATAAGGGTGATGTTTACCATTTACAGGAGCATCCGAGCAATATCTATAGTAGGGTAGTGCTAATTTCGTACGAAGAAACTAACTCCTCTTCCCACTTACCCACTCTTCCATGTTTAAATCAATTTTACTCCATATTTCCACCAAACTGTTATTGATAGGATCAATATAGGATGTATTTTATAAGTGCACACAGCTTACATCCTCAGTGTAATAACGGAACAATTGAATCCTCCTGCATTTATGCGCAGTACACTAATGTACTCTTGCATTAGTGATGCAAAATGCATGCAATCATACCTGTGTCGAAATAACCGAGTTGAATAATTTGCCTTGAATTTCCTTCCATTTGCAAAGTTTTTGGGCATTGTACTCTCACTATTTTGTTGTGTGCACTGCATTAGGATTTCAGCGGATGTTTGTGTGTATGGAACAAAATCGTAAGTAGAGCAACAATTATATAATATGGACCAAGTTATATAATGTGGAACTAATTTTACATATATGATATAACTCCATGCAGACTTTACAAATTTTGTATGAAGGTAGTATCATATTAATAAGGGTGTACCTATAGTACCTGGCTATATTATTTGGAAAAAGGAGTATAGAAACATTTGATAATGCTTTAAAATGAATTGTGTGTATTTTGCAGTGGAAAGTTTTGGTAGTCATTTTGATATACTGGTAATAGTTGAAATGGAAGTAGCCAAAAGTGCTTTGCTATGTCACTTACATAACGTATGTACTGTATATGATACAGGAATACAGGCAATACAGACAAAACTATGAATCGTTGCCTTTATATTCCGCCTGGATACTCTTTGATAAAGCTTTGACAAACTTTTAGCCTTCTCTGAATTGGCAATGGGTTCTCATTCGAACATTCGTTTCCCAGCTTCGTATTCTCATGCCTTCTTTCTGCTCTGTGCTCTTGCTTTCTGTACGTCTCTCGATTTGTGCCATGATGCTGACTCGTATACTCACATTGCTCTTCTCTGCCCTGGTCTCTCTCTCTCTCTCTCTCTGCTCTGTGTGAAAGCTAAACTAACTTTTCAGCTGAATGAGTTGACTGAATGAGTCGTGTAGTGACTAAGACTGCTCTCCAATCTTTTGTAAGTTCCTTTTGAGAGTTTATGGTGGAAGAATAAAATGGAGAGCCAGTAGTGCTTTGTTTGACGTGACTTTACTCATATTATACAGATACGAAGTAAGCCAACACAAAACTGCGTACTTTTGTGTATCTTATATGTAGGTCTTGGATATTTAGGCATTTCATACTGCGAGTCTCATTGCATTGTCATTATACGTATAGAGTCTTACAGATGAAGCGTGTAGGTATTCTTATTGTACTTTATAGGTTAGTGCTTATTAGCCTTGGTAGTTTTGTAGTTCTTTCTCTTTGTTCACGTGTACTTGTGTAAAGTGTACTATAATACTGTACTGGGTCAATTCCTGTAGTATTCTCGGTGTGCTAAATTTATTTTGCTGCTAAAAGGATGTAAGTTAATCCTTTTGTTCATGGGCGATTCGTAATTGGATTTGGATTACAGGTCAAATGACATTTCTACATTTAGTTATTGGAACGGAGCTAATTAGACTGTTGGATGTAATTATGTGCTTCAGGGGAAAGAAGAGCTTTTCCTCTCGGTTTACGTTTCAGTAGTTTTATGTACAAGTAGGAAACAGAAATCCAATGAACAGTAGAACTCGAGTTTTAAATCGTCATTTGAGTTACAACCCTAATAATAATCTTACGTTTCATTTCAACAAAGATCATTAGAAAAGACCATGAACGACTAAAGATGAAACATAATGCTTCAACAAACGAAAATCAAGATTACGATTTCATAAGACCTATTATAAGTAAATGGATGATGCATGCTAGGTGACTTCTTTGTTTGGTTACAGAATTGCTGTGCAATCAACTTTGCTACAGAAAATAACGACTAATGACTAATAGTGATAATAACATTTGTTATAATTAGAAAAAGTATGTCAAAGTTGTTCAGGGAATCAATCGTGGAAGTAGAGCAACATTTTTTATACAAGGTATTATACATAAAATGTTTAGAAATTAAGATATTTGACTTTAGTGTATACTTACGCTTTCGAAATAATATATACATTGAACGTGAACGTAGTACATTGATAACAGTTTCCCCATTTGATTTCAAATGATTGCAAATGATATGGTACGATTTCAAATAAATGATTTGGTACGATTTCGAATAAATGATTTGGTGCAATTTCAAATAAATGATTTGGTACGATTTCAAATAATTGATTTCGTACGATTTCAAATAATTGATTTCGTACTATTTCAAATAATTGTTTTCGTACGATTTCAAATAAATTATTTCGTACGATTTCAAATAAATTATTTCGTACGATTTCAAATTATTTCGTTGAAATTGAGCCTGAAACCCCAATTCCCCATGCACATATTGTTTCCCCAGTGGGGGTATTATTGCAGCATTTTCCACCAAAATTAAATCACGAAACCCCTATCTAAGCTAAAATTTTACGAACTGTCAGAAAATAGTCATCAAGTACACAATTGACCCTGCTGCCGAAGCCGAACTTGCCGAGTAGTACCTACATAAAATTATAAATAAATCGAAATTAATAAATGTATTGTATAATTACCACTGACGCTTCTATTTATTTCTGTCCATCAATTTATTCTATCCTTGTATTTGTAGTTTGTGTAGGTTTACTAGGTTTATTATTTAAATACATCTCTCTTTTAAGACTCTTTGTACGATGGTTGATAGTAGTTTCTAGTTTGTAACATAGAATTTTTACCACGGATAGGAAACAAAGTTGATGAAATATATGGGTGAAGCGATCCGAAATGAAAGTTAGTATTTGAGTGTCGTATTCTATCCATTTTCCTTATTTGCACTCAATGTGTCAATTCAACCTCAAGCAGGTAGTATATAGTATATAGGTACCTGTGTTTGATAGAAAAATAAATCATATATCAATACTCGGAAAAGGATTCTGCTTATTAACATTATTCGCTGGAAAATTGGTATATATCTAACTGCGTTATTGTCATTGTGCTCTGAAAAGAAATCGAATTTTGAAAGCATCTGAAAGGATACAATTTACCTTCCACCCCTTTTCCGAGTAACAATTTTTGACAATAGTGTTGCTGCATGAAAATAGAAAAATATGACGCCTCCACTTTATCACCGCAGTTCATATATGTAGGTAATAGGTAATACTATTGGAACTTCCTTCAATTTTCATTAGACTGATTCAATTATGGTTGCGACTGTCTTGTGTCAGTGAAGCTTGAACTCCCCGGCTCGGGTCATAATTAAGAAGTATTCTATTTTATTGAAGAGTCACGTTTCAGTCTTTTCTTTACGCTGCATGACGTATATAAAAACGGCATAAACGACTACAGCGTCTACGCATCCGAACTACAAATTGAATTTATCTTCCTATGTCAAGTCTACAAATTCGGGAAAGAAGAGAAAAGGTTTTGGAGACGACGAAGAGGAAGGAAGAAGGCAAACGTGTTTAGTGCTACTTTACTCAAAGTGAAAGTTAAGGTGAAAGCAAAAGAAAATAAAGTAAAAGCTAATCTGAATCTACGAAAAGATTCTACTCCACCTTAGAGCAAAGAAAGATAATTGGTAAAGCGAAGTGAATTTAAGAAAAGAAGACAGAGATGAGAGAGAGAAGCATGATTCAATTCAATTGAGTAGAGTAGAAAAGTGAAATAGAATTCTAGAGACATGTCTGTCTATGTGTGCCTGCGTCGCTTTAGCCATGGTAGCAGCTCCAAAAGAACTGGATCACTTTGTGTTGCACATCTCTCTGTCTAAACGTTGCAATTTTGATTCTGTTTGTTTGCTACTGTTATACCTTCCATACTTTCCATCTAGAAACGCCTCCTAACCGTTGTGACCCACATGTAAGTAAATGTAACATATCTATAACGCGGCTAACGTACCAAGAGGAAAATTGCATTCACAATACAAATAGAATCTCTCTCTATTTGTGAACCGAAGCAAGTCAAGAGATAAAGCAAAGTCAGGGCACGTCAAGGCATGATGGTTGTGTGTAGCCTCAGGAAGACCAAATTGATACGACTTGACTCCTTTGACTTAACTCATTTCAGTTCAACTCAGTCAGTCAACTGGGTTCATGTAGACTTTAGACTCCATACTCCTATTCCATTCTCCTTGCTTTCTCTTACAATCAGTCTCACTCAATTATTGTTTCTTTCCCGTCTGCCTGAAACTCAACTGGAACTATTCATAGAGTAAAGTGTGTACATAAAGTACACTACAGGCAAAGGCAACTCTCCCCGTACTCTGCATTTCTAGGACTTTCTCTTCTCCGGAATTCTTTTTAAGCAGAACGGCAAGGAAATCAGTTGGGGATTCGAGAAGAATGAGAAACTACTCAACAAGGATACTCAGGATACCCTAAAAATGCACATTACAAGTCAGTGACTCACATACAGAAGATAATGTGGAACTCACTTAATGTATCTTGAGTTTCGTATGGTTCTTGGGGAATTCCTTTGTAAAGTGCAAGTGTACAGATATATAGTGGAGCTTTTTATTGGTAGTTATAAGACATAGAAGCGGGCAAATGACTGTTGCGACTATTTGCGGTGGCTTTTTCTAGAACTGAGAAACCCTAACAAGTCGAGTCGAATGAGAGAATGACGGACTGACAATGAGGAAACGAACTAGAGGAAAGATTAGTTTAAGTGGATGCGAGGAGTGATTTAAACTTGGAGCAGTAAATCAGCTAAGTCATCCAGTCATTCTGTGTACCAACCTAACTGAAGAAATTGGCTGCACATACACAAAGTTACATTACGTAGTTTACTTCAACTTCACTTTCTTCCCCTTATCCCCTTATTCCTTCCAATGTTTACCACGACAAAACTCCGCTCTATTGTGCAAGACGTTTCTTCAGCAACTGTGCCTGCTATTAAATACACTGCCTCTCTGATTCTGCTTTACTTTCGTGAGGAGAGCACATGAAAGACTTTATTTGATATTATAAGGATACCATATTAAAGTTACTTTAGAAAGTAACAATAAGTATGTGTGCGTTTAGAACCAGATTTTTGGTTTGTTTTAGCCATTTTAGGTGCACAGAAAACTTCTCTACTTCCTCTACATCAACTCAAGCCTTCTTGAATACAAATTAGTCTACAACCTAAGTTCCATACTTCTTTCGTTAAACTTTAAAGATGTAGACCAAGGAAAACAAAAAGATTATACAAGTTGAAATGCTGGCTTAGTTTTCAAATAACAAAAGTTAACATTTCAACCCATACCGTAACATCCAATATCTAAAATCTTAACTTCATTGTAAAAATGTGTGAAAATTCATCCCAGTTGTATTTTACCTACTGATTTTTCGATGAAAACTGTCAATCCGTCTCCCTTGAAGCAGTAAGCCTAAACCGGCAAAAAGCTGGCTGACAAGTCTTGTTTAATCTAATGCTCGTGATAATTATTTATTCTCTGAAATTATAATACCTCTGTTACAATTCAGCAGATTATATGATGGTCATATTGAGCAATTTGAAATTTTCATACACTTTAAACACTGACGTAAAGATTTTTATTTCTAAATATAGCTTACCTACGTTAGTACGTTTTATGAGTGTTGCGTGTAAAGACACAGTTTGTAAATGTAATAATGTAGATAATACCTTGAAGAAGGCATGATTTCTCAAGGTTTAGTCTTTTGTAAAGTGTGTGGTGAAAGGCATTAGGTGTAAAAGTGGGTAAGTACGTTTGAAGAGTGTAGCAACTGATGTCGGCACAACACAAGGAAACACATCTAAGCATCCAATTAGCTTTAAGTCCTTTGTTGCCAATAGTTTGAACTCTTTCGTGCTTGAACCAAATGCTATGTGCTGTTTTAACTGTAAATTTTTTCATTCGTTTCTAAAAGCCGCTATATATACTTTAATGTAGCGTAATGTTCTTATTGTACTCCTCCTCTTTGTAACATGACAATGAAATGAGAACTGAACTGAGAGAGTTGAAGAAAAGAGCTCGTCTCCGAAAACTATGGCCCCACACTCTCGTTTTCCTTACAAGGAAAGCAAAGTAAAACATACGTCGTGAGTACACAACTTCACTTATGCTTACTCATGTTTCTTGAAACGAAATGTAGTCCCCAACTCCCTAAAGTCCAGTCTGTTCTTACACAGCAACCTATGCATTACCAGTAATATTCTGCATTGTGCTGTAGATCAGAGTACCGGCAACTTCCTAAAGTGAAAGTCAACTCAACAGAAATGTAAAAGTAGACGAGATGGAAAAATATCCCTCTCTTTCTGGCTTTTACCCAGAAAATTTCGATTGTGATTGCAGCTAGGATTGCTTCTTAGAGAGAAAAGGACTTTAGGCGAGAGAGGAATACAAAGAAACACGTAGCTCCTGTGTGTGTAATGTGGGATATGCTCTATGATGGGGAAGGACGACGAAAACACTTCAAATCACATCATGGCAGGCAACTCTTTCTTGTTATTGTCTTCTGGTATATTTAACCGATATAACCATCCACTAAAATGACTACGTTTATATATAAGTATAGATTATTATTATTACAACAACGTCTATGGCTCTGGAGAGTAAACAGTTAAGGTTTGCCTTGGGCTGGTCAGGTTAATGTCGTATCATGACATGGGTTTACTTTACACAAACTACCATACGTATACCATTCTCCATGTCGTGTCATTATTACCTTTCTGCTCCTGCATTGCTCAAGAACTGTACCTTTCACTTTTACCAACCGGTAGTCATACTACACTTCGCGTATTCGTCGGGATACACAAATGTACCGGTTTCGTTTTCTTTCGTATCTCGTTAGCTATTTAGCTATGATGGTACTGTTAAAAGGTTGCAACCATTGTGAATTACAGAATATAAATGGCAATTCATTTTTTCCTTTCTTTCTTTCCTTCCTTTTTTGATTTTGTCCATTTTGCTTCACAAATTGTATGTCTTTGCTTGCCGGGTGGAGTTTATCTGCACTCTCTCGATTCGCTTCCATTACTTACTCCGCTCACTATCTGTCTACCAGGAAACCCTTTCATTTTTAATGACAATCACGTTTCACAATGACCCCACTTCTTGCGTAGTTATACGACATAATGCTTCATACCCCATATTTCAAAAGGAATAATATTACTTATGTGCAGCCAATTACAGAGACATTATTTTCCTTTGCTTCCTTCTGGTTTTATGTCGCAGCGTATGCTTGAACTTGTAAACACGAATCAATGAATTTCCAGGTTCTTCTTTTCATAAAACTTTCTTCTTTATTATTATTACATTATTGGACTGAAAGCTTCAAAGAAGAATTTCCTCTGGGTAGTTTAACTCTCATTTGCTCGAATTTGGTTTATTACGTTCATAGTAATATGTACATTCGGTTTATACTATGTATATTTTCCTATATATTACATGTATTTCCTCCTTGCCTGAAGGACCGCTTTCTCTTTTCTTGTATTGAATAAAAGTTGTATTAGAATGGAAGTCTATATGCATTCCTGTAGGTGTTGTTCAATTGGAGTTTGATTATTCTATACATTGATTCCACAGAGTTTACTCCAGAAAAGAGCATTGCAAAGTGCAGCGTTGTCTTTTCTCAGGTTCTTTGGTTCAGTTATGTGTACCTAGTTTTGCGAATGATTGTCTTCGTGATGTTTCCACAGAGAATGAAAAGGACTACCTAAGCTAAGTTCTATTAGGAAAAGAGTCCTGTCGGAGTATATAGGACAAAGAAAGGAGAATGCTGATTGCACACACAATTCTCTTTCTCTCTCTCTCTCTCTCTCTCCTTTCTTTTCATGCAAACTGTTAACTAGAACAAGGAAATAACCCTTGTGTGTGCTTATCATCTATATGCACGTCGTAATTCTTAGTACCTACGACCTGCAACTGCTGTAGTTGAAAGTTGCAGGGAAAAGGAGAGGTTTGCTACGTGTACTACTATCACATCTGTATGTATGAATCTTGAAAGATTAATGAAGAAGAAAAGAGAGCATCTAATCTGCTGTGAGCGTGATTTCATGTTGTTTCTCCTTTGATGTAATGTGTACATGTGTAAGATATTGATGAATGTTTTTGGGTAAGTGCAAACTGTGATGTGGAACGAAACGAGACAAGAATCATCATTTCCATTCTTCCTTTCAGTCCTTTCCCCTTCTCTCACAGCAAGGAGTACACTGCGGGGAAGGATTAAAATAACAACTGAGAGGAGTGTCTGTATTATAAGAATGTTTTGATTCCAGCTTTTAATTCCCCAGTGGAATGGTATTAGGTGGATGAGAACAATGATTAAATAAAAGTGGGCACGTAGTATTTATAATATAAATTGTTGGGAAATGTTTGGGGATGAGTCTCAACTCGTAGTTTGCAGTTTATAAATAGAAAATGTAGAGAGAGAGTTAAGTAGTTGCCAGCTGAGTAGTGGCTGTAGAGTTAACAAAGTTTGTAAATGTTGGATGGTTGACTGCAGATAAGAATTTGGCCTCCATGACAGAGTGGGAGTACATAGTGCAAGTGCACAACTATACTTGAAACAACTAACAGCAGTAACAAAACTTGTCATTGGTGGACAACCAAAGTAAATCTAAATAAGTACACATTCTACACATTACACTACTTGCCCAAAGTTCCTCAAAGTAATGTGCCTGGTATTTGCACAAGGATACTAACTGTATGTGGATTTTGTGGATATGGATAGGGGAACGGAGTTTTGGATTTGGCTCATTGACCATTCCGTTCCATTAGCTTTTCAATGCTACAGTAAGCAAGACAGAACTGTTCATTCGTACTTCCACTTCCATCAACTTCCACTTTCCACTTTGACCGCCCGCTATTTCACAACATATGTCTTTAATTCATCAACTATAATGGTAATAGTTAATGTTTAAACATTGTAATTCGGTTAAGGATAATGGGATATACTTTTATGCTGCACTGCATTAATGTAAACCCAAAATCGCATATTAAAACTGTTTGCTTTGGCTACACTCACTTTCATCCCATTGCCTTGATGAGCAACATAATTTATAAATTAATTACCCTCTCAGTGGTTTCGATAAGCCTACAGCTACTTAATTATATTACGTCGACTTCACTTGCTATTATATCAACCTTAATTATTACGTTGTAGCTTTCCAAACTTATTTGTAATGGATCTGCTTTTATATAAGTACAAGTTAAACTTCTCCACTCAAGTCCTAACTAAGTCTTTAAATAAACCATGCTTTGTGTTGTACTACTACTAGTACCCGTGCAAAATTGTATTATTGAGGCGTGACTACCGAATATGATACTAAAATTGTCTATAGTTTAGTCTCTTTATCATGTCTTCTGTATATAATCAACCTCAATAATATCAATTGCTATCATTTGGAAAAACAGTTGAAACTTATTACGATGAATATTGTTTTATGTATTGTAGGACGGAAACGTTCAATTTTGTGGAGGCGTTCGATGGGAATGGGACGGTCACGTTCACCACGTCACAAATTGGGGACAGTGTCAATTTGCCCAATGCTCGCCCAATGATTGCTTTCTCACCTCCAGGAGACATTAATGGTAAGTGGGATGCTGCTCGGCAAATAAAAGATTGAGGTCAAGTGAGATACAGATATTACTAGGTACATGTTCAAGCATTAAAAGATCTGAATTGCCTTGCCCAGATTGTGAATGAGTTTTATATTCCACTATGTTTTTCCTGTTTATGGCAAAACTGAAAATCTGTACAGAGCGATAGAACAAATAATGCAATCAAGAATACGCAACGGTTTCGTAAACAACACAATTTACAGTATATTAGGCACACTATAAAATTGCTATATTTGAAATCGTGTTCACTGGCAACACTGAAACATGTTTTGTATTACGTGTGCTGCAATTATGTAAGTATTTCTCTTTGATCTTAATGTCAATGGAAAGGTTGATATATTTAGGAAGTAGAGAAAGTTTAAATTAAAGTAGGTGTGGTTTGTGTGAAGTAGTAAAATCTTCAGAAGAATATCTAGTGTTTCATTTAATATGAGAAGAAGTAGAAGACAACTACAATCAAGTGCGGGCTGAAAGCACATGAGACTTTCTCTTGCTGTGCTCTCAGATTTATGTTTGAAAAAGGAGAAAATGACTGGCGAAAGTGCTACAAAACGAAATGACAAAATTGGAAGGATCTTCTTGTAGGTTGCGTTGTTGTCATTTTGAAGATTGGTTCTGTCTTGAGAGCGGCATTAAAGCGGAAATAAATGCGTTTTAATGGTTTTGTTTGTTATAAAAGAAGTATGGATGACTTGAACCGAGCTGCGACAACAGACGTCTCTGCGAGTCATTCTGTGGATGACTTTAGCTGAATGAAATATAAGTATCTACAAACAAAGCCAACTACAGTATGGGAGTTTCTGTATATTTGATAAAGAGAAATGGGAAAGTCACAGTCTGCTGATTGTAGTAGTTGTAATGAATAGAAGGAAAAGAGAAAGAGAGAGAGAAAATCGAGTGGAGGGGTAAAAGTCTCGGGGAAGAAAAAGTAATAGGCAGCATAGGACAATGAATATAGTTATCTGTAATATGTGCAATAGCACTTCTAGAAAATATTAGTTTCCGGACATAAGTAAATAGGAATAGGGAAATAGTACATAGAGCTTTTACAGTTAAAGGAGCTTGTATGGTGTTTATAGCTTATGTTGAAGGAAAAGGCGAAGAATCTTGTAATCTTAAAAGGTACGTTGCGGAAAATATGTATTTGGTCTGAGGGCAGGATTAGAGGGGTGGAGAATGTCTCTTAAAGCCATTAAAATGATGAAAGGTTGTAAAATCTCGTATGGATGACTCTATAGGGACGCTTGTTTATGGGCATTACGGTCGTTACGAAGATTTGCAGTTGCTAAGATCCTCAGGAGTTCTTCTCAATGGATCAATAGCATTGATAAGATTCGGAAGTCTTCATCCTTCAAAAGTGGTGAGCAAATGCAATTTTACGAACGTCACGTAGCAGCATTGTCATAAATCCCTTTTCTGCAATTCACACCTGCTTTTTTCGATCGCCTTACTATTAAAATGAAATGCTTCCTGTCTCGCCTAAAAAATTAAAATTATACTGCCACCAATAAAAGCATTTTTGTATTTTGTGTATACGTGAAGGTGGATTTGGTCTTCTTTTACTCAAGATGTAATGCATGTAGACGCTAATAAGTACCTACACCCTCTCAAACGCAATTTATCATGATGGTGTTGCAAATTTAATGCTCTCGTACATATTTCAGGTTGCTACGTCAATGGCATTCGGTGTACGAGGGATTATTTTCTACCCGGATCCAGAGGATGTTGGCCCGTTGATGCCTGGGGCTGCTATTAGACGAAGTACACTTTTAACCGTCGGACAAGTTCATGAGTATCAAGTAAGTGGAATTCCAAGCTTTTAAAACATTATTCTAAGGTCCTCTTTCCTACTAACGATATTATGAGCCAACATTTAGTGCTTACACAATATGCCCGTGCATCTCAAGGTTTTTAATAAAGAATTCATGTGTACCTGTCCATACACAACGCAGCAGCATGCTATAAAATTCCATGTAATAAATGCAGTTGCTCGCTACAAGCGGAAGACTAGACTCTGTAGAATTACGTATTTTAATTTTATTAAAACAGCAACGTAGTTCATGTGCCGTATACCTACTACCCACGTACGTATCAATTGCTACAGGCAAACTACCGAAAAATATTTATGTACATTACAGTAGATATTTCCGCATACAATTAATAACAGCACGGAACTAACAGTTTCTCGTCTAAAGAGTAATAGTACTCCTGTACACATATTTGTACATCTATACAGTACCTATATTTATTATCCGCTTATATTAAAGCTGACTGTGTTTGACTCGGAGTTTATGAGTTGACAAATGATAACTGACGATAACCCAGTTGTTGTGTTCGTGTTCTTGTTCATAATGTCTCTCTGTCACATCACATCACCTTATCCACCCTATTGATTAATAGTGTAGCTGCGTAACGCTTGCTTTTAAGCTGACGTGAATGATCTCTACCAAATATTAGGTACATGTAATATTATTATAAAACACCACACCACCGGCCGAGCTCCCAGAAGTAGCAGTAATAATATTTAGGTGTACAACATAATGGATGCATTCCTGTTAAACTGAATCCTGCTAATAGTAATGGTATAATATTACAGGCAATATCATACAATGAAAAGGCCTTATTAAAACTATGTACCTACTATTTATCTCTGGAGTGCCTATAGTTATATTCTGTCTGATCCTGTAATTTTGTACAGGATACTAGTATACTGGTTGGTTGTTGAAGTGGAGTGAGGACGTAGTAGATTTGGTATTGTAGTATTAACAAACGAATTTTCTAACATTGCAATTACTATTATCGTTACCCTGATCCTGTAGAGCAGTAGTCTTTACTTAACTTGAGTATGTCGTAGGATGATGGTACTATTATAATACTTCAGCAGCATAACAATTAATCCATTCAGGCTGCTAATGTACTTCTGCCAGGAGGATAGTCATCCAATACTCCGGAATGATGTCTATGATCCTGCTGTGTGTAATATAACATAAAGTATGGACATATAAACTGTGTGTGTAATAGATACGTATCTTTAGAGGTATGGCATGGCATGAGTCGGCAATACGTTAAGTTTCTTTCTGTCTGCATTGTATTCTGTAAGTGCCCACTAGTAAAATAATCCATTGGCCAAATTGTTTGGAAATTTGCCATCAACTCAATTCAATTTCATTAACAGGGAACTACTACCATAAATATATGCATCAGGGGCGAGAAAGCTTGACTCGAGTGAGTTGAGTGAGTGCTCTATATATACACACTAAGTAATAAGTACTTATAATCCATACTAATAAAAACTTTCTCCATTATTCTTCCATTAAGAGTTCCAGCTGAAAATTTTCAACTTGATTGTAAGCAGAATCTAATTAGCAGGAGAGGACAACCAATTAATTTTTCCAAGAATAATGCCTATCCTTTTTACTTAGGAAATAAATACTTCTTCTGCTACTGCTCCAACTTTTATCTTAGTTGATAATATATCTCTTAAGTGCAGAGTAGAACTCTCATGAGGATGAAATAGTAAGTAAATCGGACCTGTGATTTTGTGATTTAGTGTTGTAAATTTACGGAGGTGGGTACATTATGTATAACAGTAAGTAGTTGGGGTAGTGACAGAATATTGTTCTAGATTCAGTTCAGTAAACTATAAACTTCTCTCCACAGCAAGAGCATGAGTAGTCTGCAACATATATAACATAACACAAAGTCGTAGAGTAGTACATTGATGACGACATTACAATGCGATTTATATTTTACTTAAGCTACTTTCTACAGACAAAGCTCCGGTATCGTGGATACAAACCGTAGGGAAATTATGGTGACAGTAGAGTTACAACTATGAAAGGAAAGAGACTACAGCTTTGTGCTCTACCACACACACCACCACATACAATGTACAATTGTAGAATCCTCAACTTCTACTACGACTATCATCCGAAAGAGAAAGCCTGTTCTTTCACTACGAGCATTGCAATGGCAGGGAATTCAAGTTTTGTTTGAAATGGTCTTCTCTGGTTAAGTCTTACGTGATGTAAGTAAGAATCGTAGTCTGCGTTCGTTGTTGCCTGTAAAAACAAGGAAATGTATATATATTCTAATGTAGCAAATAAAGTAGGCAAGGAGAAATACTTCTATGGGTGTAAGTTTCCTGTCCTGTATGTGCTTTTACATTATTGTTGTGTCCTTTCTGCCGCGGATACTGCTGTTGTTGTAGTATTTATACTAAATAACAAAACAGCATTCACGTACTAGGATTCGTCGGCTGCTCTCTGTGTTTGCCTCATCACTACAGAAAATGCATAGAAAATGGAATTAAAATGCCACCATGAGTGAGCTGCCTGATATGGAGCTACTAGTGGCACATATGAACGGAGGGTGATGGCTAGGCTGATTTTATTTTGTTTTGTGTGGAGTACCAAGTGCAGTGTGTGTCTACAATTTACTGGGCACACTTCTACTAAGTAAGTTGAGAGTAGTGGCGTATTTTATAGTGGAAACGAAGATGTGTCTGCTCTTGTCATGCCTCAAGTCATGAATCTGTTTTGTAGCTTTTTACTTTTAACTATTTAGTGCATTGCTTATTTCCACAGTCTCTTTGATGTACATGTAATCTATTGTTTAGGCAAGTTTTTACTCTTTTTCCACAGAAACAGAAAGGGAATTGGGGCATTCCTTGTCACACGATTGGCTTCACGGATGCAGAGCATCTGCTTGGGTAATCTAACATAACATTTCTCGTTTATATTTTCTTTCAACTCGAGCTTTCACTCTTTGCTGTATTCTATATAAATATATACTGTTTATAAATAAATGCATATACATCAGATAAGAGTACCTAGAGTAATCCTCATGCTCTCAGATCGTGTGTACCTATTTAATCTGTTTGTGCAGTTTGCTTTTTGGGTTTTCCAGTTTGAAGTTGCTTGATCTGTCAGTTTGGGACGGATGTTTTTTTTTACTTTAAATTCACTGTGCAATACACAATTGAGTTTGAAATTCCAGAAAATTCAACCTGCATGACATATAGGTAGAAGTATTATGTATATAGTATTTACTGTATGTGCCATTTGTATGTAGTATTTGTAGGTGCACACATTTCTGAGAAGATTGACATGAAATGCTTTATGTTGTAAGTGTATTTGTAGAAACGTTATTACTCTGCCACTGTTCCAGTATTTTTTGGTTTATTCGTTGAAGTGTTTGTGTGATATGGAAAGACAATCTAAACTAAAGAAAGCGTTAGCCCGTTTGCATGAAGAGATGATGTTGTAGATTGTGGTAGTAATGTTACGAATGTATGTGAAGTGGAAAACTTGGAGAACGTATCATAGATGGAAAAATTTCATGGATTTCTTGTCAGGTTGCAGCAAGTAGGGAAGAAAGCTCCTGAGGATTGGCAAGGTGCTCTCAAACCATCATATTTCTTTGGAGGTTTACAGCAAGTTCGAATGAAGATTTTCAACGAGCCTAAATCCAGTAATGTTTTCAATCTTGTTGCTGCGATTCCAGGAGTTACTGAATCAGATAGGTAAGAAACTTTTTTATATACTGCCGACTATATTTGATTTCTCCTCTGTGTATAAAGTAAGTGAAGAATATATCAAAGCCTCGCAAAACCTATAAGTGCCGAAAGCGAATGGTAAGTTGGGGCCAATCAAAACTTTTCTATTTTGGAGAAATGTGGAAGACCAGGAAAAATGATTCCTTGTATTTATTTGTTTGCAGGTATGTAATTGTGGGTTGTTCACACGACTCTTGGACATACGGCGCTGGAGACCCTGGAGTGGGATTGGCCATCACGACGGAAATGGTGCGGGTTTATTCTTCAGCTCTGCAGAAGGGCTGGCGTCCTCGAAGATCCATTTTGTTCGTATCATGGGATGCAAATCTGTATTCTTCGTCGGGTTTGTCGCACTGGTTGCAGGTGAGTGGAATGTGAATAATGCTGTGCTGCAAGTGTATCCTTCCGTCTCACTCACACTACTCTTCAGACGCTTCTCCCTGCTTGCCTTACTTCTTCCTGCGAACATACATTCACATCGTCGACTTATATTCAAATTCAAATTCCATTCCAATAGTCAAGTGAAGAATAGTTATAAGTCAAGCCACCATCACGACAAAAAGCAAACGCAATTCAGCAGAATATAAAAGGAACGTATAGCCACAGTTATGTTGTAGTAACTCATTGTGTTGTATCGCCGAATATTACGTACGTGGAGCTTTGTGACTGCCTGTAAGAAAAGTGAAAATGTAGTTGAGTCGTGTCTTGTCCCGAATTTTACAACTTGACTTGCTTTTACGTGGCTTTTTCTTGTTTCAAACATTAAATGCGACTGTGGATATAAACTAACCATCTTAGGTGTATGACTATGACCCAACGCGGATTAAATTACACAGTCGTACGATATGTTACAGAGAATCTTTGGCATTCTTTCCATTTTCCTGTTCTGTCGTCGTTTGTTGGTCGCAGTCACACAGCTCACACTATTCAGTAGTTCGTTCAGCCTGACAGAGTCAAATTCAGACTAGCATATATCTATCTGTATGTAATGTACGTAGGAGAACACACACACACGGCTCTATGGCTAGAGCATGTTCAACTTTCTAGTAATAATGTAGTGTAGCTGTAGACTCCGGTTGTACTACTTTCCGTACATACTTATGTACTACTAGTATTACATTTTAGACAGTTCAAGTTGAAGATATCTCCGTCGTTCGTGTATGTATAGAAGTAGTAGCAGTGTTGCTCTTAGAAAAAGTGTTATGCTTTTTTTCGCAGCAAATTCACGTTAGTTTGAAAGTATAGAGATATACAAAGTCACACATAGAAATACATGGCATGAATGAGGAAAAGAACTCGATCCATTCTCCCTGTGTTTTTTCTGGTCGCCCATTTCTCTGGGGAGGAAATGGAGACGGAAGCTGTAACTGTAACCATGGTCGAGTCTAAAGATAAAACTCTGGCTTTTCGGATTGTTAGTCAAGTAAGACTTTCAACAGTAGTAAGAGTAAGTGTACCTAAGCTAAGTACTACAACCACCGCTCTATACTACAACTCCGATGACGACTGTGAGGACTGTGTGCTGATACAACTAGACTACAACTAACAGGCCACACCACTTGAACTGCACTACTACATGCTCACTACATATTGCCATGTTCTTTCCCTTTTCCGGCCATAATGTTCGGCAACTAGGTAAGTATATTGTGTAGTAGGAAATAACTTGGATTTTACTCAACGTTAGATTACAAGATTTCATCTACATGGTGCAATAATGGCGAATCATAATAATAATGGGTCCCCGTGAGAACAATTAGGAACTATCGTTGCATTCCATTCCTCCTTACCATTAACATTCCCAAACAAAAATGCTGCCTGGCATTTACAATTTGGAAATGTTAATAATACAAGCTGTGTTTGCAATATACCCGGAAGACCATGTGTTAACTATAATAGTATATTTAGGTGCATAATATTATATTATTATTATTACTATATTATTATTACGTGTGTAGAAAAATATCTATATACATGATGACATAAATAAATGTAAAGTTACTCTATACTCCCCCGCGGGTTTCTCTATTTTTATTTATCTGTCTATGGGCTGAATGAAATATTATACATAAAATATGTGCAGGGGGAGGAGTAGAGGATGCTAACTCATATGTGATCTCATTACTTGTCGTAAAAAACTTTGTCCCTGGTTTATTAATACGGGATCATAAATTATCGTGTTAAATGTAAGCGAGTGTAATGCGGGAGTTTTGCGCTTGTGTGGAGAAAGCAATAAGTAATGCAGCACACGAAGTGAGTGACAAGACGAAAATGCAGAAGCTATTGAAAAAAACGCTCGTATGAATTTGTATGTATGAATTTATGACTGTGTTTGTATACTTTTGCTAACAGGAACATCACTTTGAGATTGGGAGCAGAGCCATAGCATACATTGATTTGAGTCACGGAGTTCTTCGTGGTAATCACACTCTTCAAGTTTACTCATCACCTTTGCTACGGGAAGTAGCACGTCGGGCTATCGCTCGAGTTAAGCATTCAAATGCCTCGTCTGTCTCAGACAATGCTACCAATATTGAGTTCTTTTCACATCTCTCCGCCGACGAGCCTTCATTCGCCTTTCTCGGTAATCTAGGAATCCCGTTTGTTCGTCTATGCGTCTCCAATAGTCCCAAGGTACGCTTTTTTTATGCCTCCAGCTTCCTCTTTCCTAATGCTCCACTCTACTGCATTCATAATAACAACGAGCAATCGTCAATCTTCAACTAAACATCCAACCAGCTAGTCTGAGTCAGAAACTACCACGCAATATTCCAAAGTAGAATTCCAGATAGTCGTAAATTTGTCTTATGAAATTCAGACTGAAATAAGCAGGTCTCCATTTTAACTGTGGAATCGTTTCTAGTATTATTAAATATAAACTACTCAGGCAGGTGCAGAAGAAGAAATGGAAGTTGCTAATTGAAAGATCAAGTTTATATGAAATATGTAGCTTGATATTGCTCGTATTCCCATCCATGACTGTTCTGTGTATGCTCATCTTTGTTATTTGTAATTTCTATAAAGAAGAAGGGAAGACAAGGAGAGGAAGGAAGTAGAAAGGATGAAACGATAGTCTAGTAGCAAGTGTCTCTGTAGACCTGACATCTTTTCTCCCCATTTCTTGTATTATCTTCTTCTGCTTCCCCTTTCTCTCCTGAGTCTTGTAGACTTGACTTGGTGTAATTTAAGACTTGACTCACGGCACGGTTCATGGTCTCCAAGTTTCATTCTCATCTAATTACTTCCATATGTTAGAAGGACAGTGGAGTGACATGAGCCCATTAGCAAATAAAGATACATATAAAGGTTATTGCAGATATAGCTGGTTAATAGAAGTTCCTCCTCTCCGAGTTCCCATTCAAATGTATACACTTTCTCCTTCCTTATAAAACTCTGGAAAATATAAGCACTTACTATTTATTTCCTTGTGTATGTCTTTCCTGCTGCTTTACTTTCATTGGAACATTGACTGAGCATAATTTAATCTCGTGTACTTAGATACCTTGATACCCTTCCATATACAGCATTAAATGTAAAGGCGAAAACTAACTGCTGTAGTCACACAACCTTTTATACATCGTATAAAGCCTAAAGACTATTGACTGCAAAAAGAAGAGTATTCTAGGAACATATATGTACCTAAGTGGAATTACCTTGACGAGAACATTAGATGGTATTCTCCTAAATGATACACTTTCAGTTTGGTTGCGTATATTTTACAGTTATGTTATAGTCATAGTCACCGTGGGCATTGTAATGGTAATTGTAATGAGACTTTCGTGTGTATGTTCTTGGGGAAGAAATTAATTGAAGTCATACATGCCTAAGTAGAATGCACTTAAGTCTGTAGTATGCGCACTAATTAGCTTGAAAAAATCTCCATTACTGTTTGGTAGTGTAGTAAGTGTAGTAGCTACGCTTCGAGTCTATTTACTCTCATCAACGTACTAAATACATACTTGAACTTAATTCTGTCTGCTCAGAATTTAATGAAATACGAATACGCTTTAACTGTCAAGTGAAGTAATTTAAGTAGACTTTGCTCTACTAAGAGTTGATTGAAGTGAAGAATGAATAGTTGTAAACGGATGCTTGGAATTTCCAGCATCAAACTGAGAATCTTCATTAAACAGGATGAATATCGCACACCGTTTTCCTAATAATTCTGTATGAATCTCTGAAATTATATTATTACTACTACTACCAAACTAGCTATATAGAGCATGAGTATGGAAAACATGCGGGAGGAGAAGTGATGCAGTTAATATTAAAAGTATAATATGGTAATGAGGTCCTAATAACTCTGACACGGTTTTATATTCGTTTAAGAATTACGAACCAATTTTGTTTTTAGTGAGCAATAAAAGTAAAGCTGAAAATGGTGTTTCTATTGCGTAGGGATTTGACTATCCTCTGTTCCACACGGCCTTTGACACATACGAAAATTTCGTTAAGCACGTTGACTCCAACTTCAAAGGAGCGGAAGCTCTAGGTAAGCCTTGAAGAGAAACTATTATTTACCGTTCAATAGAATAGCAAATGAGATCACAAGTTAGTTTTTGCATGGCACTTACTACTCTTGCAGTTTTAGCAGTAGTCAGTAGTTGGCTTATATTAGTATATTAGTAGTAGAGCTGTGTGATGTTACTTATGTTATAAATGCGAGTACATATGTAAGTCACGTAAAAGTTAAATTCGTGATAAAATATTCCATTAGTGTTTATTAATATGTATTTCCTTGTAAGGAGTAATCTTGAATGGTGAATGGGTGAAAGTGATCTGATGAGACTGAAATTTGTTAACAGGACGAATAATCACAGAAATGGTGCTGCTGCTGGCAGACTCGACAGCATTGCCGATCAACGTGGGTGACTACTTAAAAGAGATCCAGAAGGGATTTGACCATTTTATGGCTGAGTACCAAGAGGACTTGCACAAAGCCAATTTATCGATTGGTAAATCGAATTTTGATCCTCTTTTTCTTCTCTCGCCTTCTTCTTTCTCACTTTCACTCCCAGTCCTTCTATTCATATATACACAAGTGAGAGTATAAATTTAGTTTATACTGAAGTCAAGTCACCGTCTCAACTGGATCGCCTAAATCCGTTGATTTATGCTCACTAACTTTTCTAGCAGAAATGACAGGCTCCACAACTCTCTCAGGAGAGTAAAAGACAGACACGCGAAAGACCGAGTCGCTTTCTATGTCCCTATAACTGTCCCACTGGTAATTCACACGTTGCCAACCCTAAACTTAAACCACACACAACCTATACACACACGCAACTCTGACAATGACAGTAGTTCTTGTACCTAGGACCTCGTACACACCATTCAGCATTAAAAATACAAGTCATCCACAAGTCATCATAATATATCTATACTTTCGGCTTACAAACTTAGAACTTGTTTGATAACATAACAGTATGGGGTTCTGCTTCATAGTAGTTCTCTCCCAATGCCTTGTCCTAAAGACATCGTCGTCAAATCGTAAACCTTTAAGAAAACGATCGCTGTCGTAAATAAAATAATGTTTTTTCATGAGCAGCGTACTTGCAAGCAGCCGTTATGCGATTGGAAGTTATTGGAGACAACTTTAAATCAGAGCTGCATAACCGTTCTGCGGTGGGTAATGAGAATGACAAGTCAACTGCACCTGCTCCCCACAGAGGAAGGCAAGTTATTTTATGTTCTCAAACTGAATTCTGTATTTGGGTTAGAGACATGCACTTTTGGTCGCAAGGTTGCTTTTCTTATTACACTCTTATTGTCACATACGTATTTGCGACCTTTATGTCCACCCATAGTAGCTTTACCACTTCAGCACTTTTCTCCGTTTATTGGGCACAAATTATATCCAACAACAGACTTTTAATGACCCTGCTGGACGTGCAAGTAATATAAACTGTAGTTGTTTGTGTGTAATACCTATAATATTGTATCACCGCAGGGATACAGAAGGCCTTGGTAATAAAAATATCCCGTTTATGTGTTTCTGTTGATGAAAAAAAGTTAAGAAAAAGTTAATGTCAAGAAGACAGAATAATAATAGGAATTTTCTTGCATGCAAAGAACTTTAAACGCTGGTTTATTATTCATATATGATTCTTATGGCCAATTTTTGCTAGAGAAAGGATGAAAAATAAACACAAAGTATTCTTCTTGTAGTTGGAGAAGTACTTACTGGAGAAAAAGATATGTGTCATTTGTTTAGTGGCCATAAGACGATAAATGTCAAAATCTTTATAGTTTTATTGATGTAATTGCCATTGCCACCCAAACTGTTTGGCGTAGTAATGAAAAGACCAATATATTGTGTAGAACAAAGTGCACATACAAATGTACATGCATTCTAGGGAATACTTAGCAAGTGTGTTAAAGAAATTGGAATTGTGTCAAACATTTGTGTTTGTGTCGAAGATTTTTTCCCGATGAACTGTCGAAAAAGTAATGAAGAGGTTTTAGAAAGGAAATATTGAATTTTTGTGTTATCTTTGGTATCCAGGAAAAACTTTTACCACCGGATCGTGAATGACAAGCTATTGGAATTGGAGCGAGCGTTCTTGTCAAGGAATTCGGATGGATATAAGCATCAAGTCATTGGATTCACATCCAGCAGTGCGTTAATGTCGAGTCCTCCGTATAAAAGGAAGGAGTTGCCACTAATCACAAGTGGAAACGCCTCAACGTCAACTTCCCCGAGTATTTCATCGAAAGAGTACTTTTTCCCAAAAGTTCGTGCAGCTTTGGATTGCGGTAGGGAAAGTGCGAAGGAGCAGCATCCTCGTCAGATCAGCACTTTGAAGAAGAGCAACGGTGGCATGAAAAATAGAGTGAAAGTCAAAGTTAACACTACGAATACACTACAAAGGAATGAAAAGGATGAAGATATCAAAGACAATGACAAGGAAAGCTCGACAAGAAGTCCAAATAACCCTACCAGTAGCTTTCTAAGTACAATATCTAGTCAACTCTTAGGAAATGGTGAAGAAACATTGAACACGAGGGCTGAGAAGGAGAGGGAGAACGGTCTCAGCATCTGTCATGATTGGCGTACTACGGCTTCACAAAAAATTGCCTCTTTGGTCCGCTCGTTGGACGCGGCTTCGGCCATTTTACAAAGTCCGTTATTGCCAGAAGATTACCCCGCTTTTTAATATTAGGTGCCGGGTTTTTATGCACTAGGAACAGTAAAGCTCCATAAAAATTCAGCAGCAATTCATCTTATCTTACACGTGTATTGAAATTCATCTCAGAAATGTTTCTGGCAACATTTTGGTTTTTTCCTGTCTGTACTACGCACAGTGTAGCAATTTTTCATGTCATAGGTAGTTTTCATGTATGTGTATACTTTTCTCAAGTTTTTCCTACCTTTCTTTACATTTGAATAATTTCATTCCAACTTTTTCTATTGATTTCCTTAACCTATGTACATGAGACATGGAAGAAATCCACATTCATCATCGATGGATGAACATTTGTTATAGTGATAAATTCTTTCGGTGATTCGGTAGATAGCATCTGATATATCTGTACCTACTTCAACGTTTGATCGATCCTTTGATTTACAACACACATGCAAATAACGCTGAGCTCCAATAGTTGGATTTGAAATTTTGAAGAAAATATTTTGATATAAGATGCTATAAACAATCCATTGACTGGACAGCACACAATTTACATAACTCCTACACACAGAGGAGAAAGTTAGTAGTCCAGCATAAAATATTCAATCTATTGGTACTTGTACTACTTCACATAATGCAATTATTACCACGTAACGTACATAAAGTAGCACAATAGAAAGTCACTACACAAGTTAGCACGTCAATGTCAACAATAAACCTAAAGAGGAGGAACCATGACCTAAGTAAAATGAAAAATATAAATAAATAAATGTTACTACAAAAATTAATGTCAGTCTTCGTGGATCCATCAGGTTTGTCAGTAAAATCAAATCTATCATGTACATACCACCTGCAGAAAATGAAGTTTAAGCCATGCCATTCTTTGGCAATAATAAAATATTTGAATACAGGAGAAGTACATTTTAGTATTAATGTTGACAGTCTGTGATCATCTGATTGAGATATGAAGACATTAATAATAAATTATGTCATAAGTATGTAAATTACTAAATACAGATTGATACAAGCGCAAGGAAACAATAACATACATTAATACATACAATACACACAGATACTCATAAGAACAATGTGACATTAGACATTATACACCCGTAAAAAATAAAAACAATTAGTCTTTTTGTACGTGTGTTAATGTAAAATGTATGTAAGTTAGATAAGTACCCACTGTAATTGCTATACCTGTTATTCTACTGTAATAATAATATTGTTAGGTTAATACACACAGATAGGTAAAAGGTTGAAAAGTCTTATCCACATAATACATGTTATGAAATACGTTGATTGTAACATGAGAGACGTAATTAAGGATGAATATGAATGAATTGTATGTAAGGTAAAAGTGAAACCCTAAAAATATATTAATATTTGAAACTGAGGTTTTGAGAATGACTAATTAATTTTGAGCTTGTGATTTGTATGATTTGTAGTCATAAAGAAATGCGCATTGAAATATTATCGATTTATTTCGGTAGAGAGTTAAAGGGGTGCAACGACAAGTAAAATGCAAATAGCGTCATTGACGTAATGTAATTTCTCTGTCACACGTCTACTTTTCATTTCTTGCATCATAAATGTACAATTTAATATTCGCGACAGAAAATTCGTTACTTCCAGTAGAGCAAGAGAAAATCTACTTTCCCAGAAGTTCTCCATCTGTTTCTAAAAGTACTAAAAGATGCCCAAAGAAGATGTAGGTGACAAAAAATGTGAGTTTTACGTGTATATTTACAGTAGACTTATGTATAAGCTATACGTATGTATATCCCCACTACTAAAAACATAAAACTACACACAAAAGTGAAAGGAGATTGTACATAAAGCATGGAAAACACTTTTAGACAAAACCCATGGCATGGCGTGGCATACGTATGTGTTTGTTAGATCCATCAGAATCGCTTCGGTGATTTTGATTCAGTGGTAGCTACACTAAACCGAAATCATGCATTTTTCAAAGTACTGCAAGACTGCAATTGTATAAGTAAAGAGAAATATGTACAGGAGAAGTAGGGATGTAGGTAACGTGGCTAGTAGGTAAGCTAAGCGGTCCAGTAAATTCCCTGTTTATGGTCACAACGTATTGTCGTATACGGTTAGTCGGTTACATGTATTTGGTTGGTTGCATTGCAGTAGTTCGTGTGACAGTAGCGTGACACTTCCAAATAACTCGGCAAAAATCATGTAGAAACACAGAAAAAATTACCGTGGTGGATATATTCTGTTTATATGTGTCTTCTTCTCCTCCTCGGCTGGAATTTTCTCATTTCACCTTATCATTCATTGATTTGACATTCAAGCTCAGGTCGTAAATAGTCTTGCCCTCCAGTTGGTCTTTATGTGAGGCATCTGAAGTAGGTCGAAGCTGTGAACGCTTCTTGCTTTATTTCGTTTTGATCATGATCATGACACGGGCACGTTTCTACGTCTTGCACGATACGAGAAGTGTAGGTGCTGCAGTGCTGAACCACTAAACCATGAGAAGTACCTAAAATAGATAAAGTAATCTCGACAGAAAAATAAAATGAATATTTCACAAATGCCAATGCCTTCGGAAAATTCAAATGTACCAAGCTCAAATATTTCTTAAGGCTACTGTGCATGAGTAGAAATTCAATATGGTCCATAGAACTCAGTCTTCGAAGCAGTAAACATATCCGTGTGTGAATAAATATCCTTTAGCACTTTGTATTTGCAGAAAAAATCTGCACATAAACCTCCTAACACATTTACCAAGTTTCAATCAAGGTACCTAACCAATATAGCTACTAACTTTAGATAACCAAACGAATGATACACATTTTATGGACGTAAATCGTAACAATTTTTAACTTTGTCCACCATTCTTCCTAGATAGTATATTTTTTAATTAGGACTCTTCTCTGCCTTAGCTTGCATAAAAAATTTATGCACTAAGAACCTATTAAAATGTGTTATCAATAGGTACATAAAAAGTTGAAATTTACCAATACAGGGCTATACTGTACTTATATGTACACTTAACTGTTGGAGTTAAACATTCGGAGCTTTCAATAGCTTTCACAAAAGATTTACATTGGTCCAAGCTTCTTGGGATAATTTCTCCGAATGCTGAACAATTTGTATATTGTGTGCTATTGCTTTATTCAATACTGCAATTCTGAATCATTTATTTAAGGTATCGGGTGAATTTCTGTCACCGTAACTTTGGACAAAGTTTGCAAACCGTTGCCACAAAAGAAATAAGTCTCACTCTCAATTGAAAACCATCCCAATGCACCATAAAAGTCAATCTTTCGGGGGTATTTCTTATTCTTAGTCATTGGAAATAACAAGTGGGTAAGTCATCAACTAAGAACTTGTGGAAGGAATGACTGTCTACTGCAGTACAATGCAATTTACTCCAGGCCAGTGCAAAAACATTGCAAGTGTAATCATTCTACTGCAATTCTACTCTGCAGGGAGTAGCTGGGAACACAAAACAAAACAGATCTTCCTATCACCCTGCAAGGAAAGTATAAAGAAAATTTGTGCATTTATGTGAAAGTAAGCAAGTATTAATTATTCAAACTTTCACCCACAAACCCTACACATGCGTAAGCCCATTTATTTTACAGTTTGAACATGAATTATTCTGCTGCCTTTGCATTGTCGTACATGTAAAGAAGCATAGCGGCGAGTCACGCCATTTGTATCGAATTGAATTAAATGTGGTTGCATTTCCACAACAGCATAATCACCTAACAGAGATCTAGCTTGCATGTTAACGCCTAAAAGTAGAAACTTGTAAGAATCTTAAATCCGCAAATAAGAAAGAAAGTTGCAACACAAGAAAAATCGTAGCCTACCCATAATTTCCTGTTCCCTCATCTCCAATAAAGCAACCTCTTCATGCATACTAATAAGACCACTCGTATATTTCCAACATTCGCATGCAAGTCCAATGAAGCTCTCTTAGTGGGTTTGAATAGGAAAACTGTGAAAAAGTCTCAGACGATAATAAAACACTATATATTGGTACCTAGTGTGAACGGTGAGCTGCTGAATATGAAAACATTGTGAAATATTATACCTCTCGCAACACTTCGCTTTAAACGCCTACCTACACAATAATATTATTAAATCCAACGCTGAGACCCGCGGTTACAGATAGAAGTGTTAGAACTATACAGCCATATAATACACTAAGCCGTGCCTATATCCATTAAACGATAAATTGTAAATCGCAATAATCTTGAAGTCATTTAGTACGTAACAACTCCTATCCTCTTACCCCCAGATTTATGTCCGTTTGAATACATGCAATTAAATTAGCTTCACACCACCAACATGCAATTTCAGACAAACAGGTCTCGGTTATATTCTGGGATTTTATTACAGCTTGTTATCTGGCTGGGCATCTAAACTATGACTATAGCATCCAAAAATATATCGTCAGATGTGACGCACATTTAAAAACGAATATATTTTTAAATGATAACTACCTCATTGCCTATCGAAGAGGCATATTATACTTAATTAAATAGTATACTACTTCGGGAAAAGTGAGACACAATTCTTCTTTCATTTTTAAGATGAAGTAATATTTTAATGCTAATAATTTTATCGGTATGAATATGGATTATTATTTACATAGCTAACAAGTAGGTTTATTAGCAAGACTTATAAAAGTTTACAAGCATTACAAAGGTGTTAACGATTAAGATATCTGTAATGTGACAATGGCATTAACGTAATTTCGAAGGTTGCAGACGAGATGCCTTGAGACGTCTGAAAATGTAGTTGGTTTTGACCAGGACCAGGAACTTCTGGTAAAAAAATCTTTAATAGCAAGAGCATCATAAATGAATTATTGCAATATTGATTTGTAAGATTGATTTGTAAGTTGTATAAGAAGGTAATCAAGATTATTGAAAGCAAATCTTTGTGCAATGATAGTATTTATTGTATACAATGTAACGATGCTATAGAATCACTGTTAAGATCACGTTTTCATTAAACGATTTTTAGAAAACTACGGTAAATTAAATAACTACAGAAGGATGAGTGCGGGGTTACATTTCCGATTATGCTTTAGCAGTCTCTATTAAACACCTATTCTTAGGTTTGCATGAATATACATAATAACATTAACTTCGCTAGCAAGGTATTAAAAATAGTAGTAATTTCTAATAGAAGTCTTGTCTTGTGGGGTATCCAGTCTATACCCATATATTTGAATGCTAAAAATATTCCCCGAGTTTTTACAACTACATCATCATCATCGTCACATTACGTTTTCACTATTCCATTAAATTACAAATTTTAATGTTCAACTCAGGACCATCGGCATCATCGGCCTATTGCAACACACTGTTGATGCGTGCACAGCTTATGTATCATTTCGTTTTCTTTGTTCGCAGGTTTCCAACAAACTGAACATTTTCACATAGTTAAAATAAAATAACGTGACGCATCAAGCACACAATTTTATACTTTCTATAAACGATATCTAACAAATTAATCAAACAAACAAACAATGCATGATATAAATATTTTGGTTTATAACCTGCTGAGACCGATAATAGTAATAATAACATAATAATAGAAATTCGAAGAAACGTATTTATGTCTAGACTCAAGGCAATTAACAACACATTCTGTCATTACGTAATCCAATTCAATTGAAGTTCCTTCTACGTGAATCAATTATGACTATATACTGGTCTTGCAATACAAAATTATACAAAAACAGGCTTTCTTCTTGTGCGAGCCATAAATATTATTCCAGATATCACAATAAGTAGCAAACTGCATCCCACCACAAACCATCTTGTGAAATCTATGATTTTCAAAGGATTGAATACTGTAGATTGTAGCTCAGCAATCTTTTCCTCCGGAAGGGTGAAACTCTATTAATAAATTCATGTAAAATATCAAGTTAAAACTATTTCTTTATATACTCATTTCAACTGAAAAATGCTTTATGTACTAATTGTAAGTAAATATACCTCTTCAACCCAAAGCAGAGGAAATATCATATCTTGAATTGCCTTGAATTTGGCTATCTTTGGTAATTTTTTGACGTCTGCATTTAGCTGTGCCCTCAAAAGTATATTCAAAGGAGCTCCGACACGCTATTTCAAAAGATGCAATAAAACATAAAAATTATACAGTCGAAACCAAAACTTCAATTATTACATAATGTATTGTTCATTATTTCTGAATTACGAGTTCCAGGAAAGTCTTACAGGTTCAATAATAAGTTGGCTTTCATGTAAATCTTTTTCAGGTTTCAATCCAAACTTTTCCATATAGGCAACTTCCCCACCGTAAAAATGTGGAGTGGACAATATAAGTGGAGCATCTGAGTTAAAAAGTCAACTTTTTTATAGAATTTAAAATATGTGAGATATTTGAAATATTTTATGAGTAGTCATATACAAAAGGGTGTTCACACGTTACAAACTCAGCTTTGAAAAAGGCAGGAAACGGTAGGCGCTACTATTTTTCATATGCGTGAAAATTCTCCAGTCTGTAGACAGGCCAAATCTTTCCATGAAACAAAATTGTGTTCAAATGCTTACGTCATCATGGACTGAAAACTTAACAAGTTTGAGGTTCCTTTTTTTCATTTGCAATTTTAGGTGGTTTTGGAAACGCCTTCATTTAGCAGTCTTATTTTCTGGAAGAGATCTTACCGTCATTTAGAGGTGTAGGCACATGCAAATTTATCAATGCCCTAAAAAACGGCCCTTGCTTATGCTGTGAAAATTTCGTACTTATCGGATGACGATGACAGCCGTTGTCTACCATTTTGTAGCTGAGTTTGTAATCTGAGAACATGCTGTAGGTACGATAAGATTGAGCAGAATGATATAAGACCAAACAATCATAAAAGATTCGAATATTTTCTCTACCATTCCGACAAGGCTTGATAGAATAAACACCCGCCCCAAAGCATTTATCAACATCCTCTTCGGAGCAGTAACAGCGATTGTCCGGATTATTCTTAGGAGCATCCATGAAATTCTTTTTTGTTAGAAATTTATATCCAAGGACTCCATTCATTTCAACTTCTTCATCGTAAATGAGCTCAAATGAGCGACAAAGATCAAAACTAAATATAAAGAGACTTCTGTCTTTGCGAAAGAAGGGAGCATATATAGTTCCGTCTGTGCCATTCATCATGTTGCAATAAGGTCCTTCCCAGAAATTCAATTTGGTTTCCCCATTCCAAGAAACTGTATGTCCAAGTCGATAAGATGCATCCTTACCCGAATGTACTTCTATTATTCCGCGGTCTGTCCCATTCAACTGTATTTCCAGCGTTTATGTGTAAAAAAGAAAGATTACCATCACAATTGAGTATACAAAACAATTCCACTACTTGTTGTTACAATTCAATTCTCAAATAAAAACTGCTATTTACTTAAGGAGGTCTGATGACTCACTTTATTTACACAAAGTAAATAAAGTAATTGTGAGATACTCTTATTGTGTATAATTAGCTGGGGAATTTTATTTAAAGTTTCAAGTTCAAACAAGTGTATTAAAATTAAAGTTTTCCATGAAAAGTCATATTACCCCGTAAAATAAACCAAACGTACTATTTGGCATGAGAACTTCGTCTGTAAGCATTTCTAGTTCATGCATCATTGGATCGTATGTCCCTCTAAACAGATATTCACCAACAGTTCGCCGAACAAATATTTCGGATTTGAATTTCAGCATGTAAGATGCAGCTAAGTTTCTTACAAAAGCTGAAAGCGTGGAAATTTGCTGAGCCACCGCCTACAGTTAAACAACGAAATTTTTTTTCAGTATTTTACAAACAATATCGTCAAAACCGAATGCGTTAAAAATCAGACGCGTCTCATCAATACAATTAAGTAGTAGATGTAATATGAAGTAGCTACTTACAATAAATGGAACATTGACAACCATGATTTCATCCTCCTCTTTCCCCTTGGAAAGCTCCTCATTGAAATGATAAGTGAAAAAGTCTTTATAAATTATTGTGTCATTCTGTGTTGATGTTTGAATGATTTGGCGTGTCGTAATTTTACTATTAAGAAAATTTCACATTCAGTGAATCAAAAAATCCATGTCATGAATTCATATTCTTATTATTAAAATTGGTTTTATACTTATATATAAAATTGTGTAGGTATACCAAGGGCGTACCCAGCATACAGAGGCAAGTGTCTACCTCACATTGGCCGCAAATAACCCGTGTTTCAAATTTTTCCGATTTTTTATCTTTGTGTCTATCTCATTGCAGAATCCTGGGTGCGCCCTTGCGTAAATGTAGCTAAATATCTATACGGAGAATAATTCAGACATATTACCTGTAAACGTAAGGTCCGATTTGTTGTATGATAGGCTCACCCCCGGATTCTATTTCTCTTGGATTTGACACATTGAAAACATAAATGCTGAAGTTAACTTGTTTGATATTAACCCATTCTTCCCAAAGCTTAGTCCCGTTTTTCAGTAGGAGTTCCTAAAACCATGTTTTAATTAATTTCATAGGTGAAATTGTTTTGAAGCATGGGAAAAATGTAATTGTAAATAAATAATTTTGCCAGTTTTCCACTTACACTTTCGAGTTTGTTTTGAACAATTAGAGGAATTACGATCCATCCACCTATCAAAATAGTAATCAGCAAAACACTTCCAGAAACAAATAGATTTTCGGGCAATTTCTGCTGCATTTTTTCTAAATTACTTATACTTAATCTCAATTCAGACAATTATTCTACTAATGTTCCAGCATGAGATTATAAGCCTATACTTTCAGCTAATTTAATCTATTTCCTCTGGTTCAAGGTGTACACAATGCGAGTTGATGCGAGGTTAACGAATTAAGACGTTAACTCTTTGTCTCTGAGCTTAGCAATGAGATACAAACAATTTGACAGATATGAATATAATGTAGCAATTGATATAGAAATACTTAAACTGAGAAGAACGAAATTCCGAGTTTATTAACATATGCAAGTGCAAAAACTTTAGAAAAAAGCAAGGTTGAGAAGTTATATAGGTACACTATGTATCAAAATAAATTATTCTATTAGCATACGCTTTGTATATTAGAACTTGAATACCTGAATATAATATAATAATATAATATCCCTCAAACACGCTTAGAATGTATGCTTGGGTTATTTCACATGAATTGTTGTTTACCACTTCCAGTATCAAATTAATGATGAATCGTTTGCTATTGCTACATTATTTGGCTACTATATGCTGCAAACTAGTTAATTGGGAAAATAATACTTGTTGTGAGATTTGCAACATTTTAGGAACATTTGTATACGTAGATGCATTGGTACCTAACATTTCGTCTTATCCGTATATAATTTTCGTTAACTACAGCATGAGAGCAACCACGTTAGATGTTTGTTTCCTCTTAGCTGATTACCTGTTGGGTTCCTCGCCTTGAAACAAAGCATATACCAATACCAATAGTAATGATGACAGAATACACTGAACTGGATGGACAATGTAATTTCTATTTTGTACGGGGATATCCCTTTGTATCCATTATACACACTTTAATATGTTGTTACTTCTTTACTAGTGCCTATAGGTTTATACTTGCATGTGTGCACCAACAAATTAATTCTCACAATATTATGTTATTATAATAGAGAAAATAGACATGATATAGAGTATGCTTGTTTTTAATAATATGATCTTCAGATAAGAATGTAAGGAATTCCCTCTTTTTACATTCACAGCAAACAGATATGTTCTTAAAAGAATGAAACGTATGAATGAATTACGAAAAATTACTTGTTTTTAATATTACAACTACCATTAAAAAGGTTGAACTCATGTTTATGTAACCACGTTTTAATTTATCCTGCAGCAATTAACATTTTTTGCACATTTGAATTCTACATTGATACACCAACGTGAGACATGAACTCAGAGAAATGCAATGAACTATTTCAGATAGTACAACTAGTACTACAACACTACAAGAGCTGCATACTTTGGCTTTGATGTTTTCAGTGCAGACGCCGCAGTTAACACTTAAACTGCTTTTCAATCGTTCTGTTATTTCATATTTAGGGGCAAACATCCATATTGCTATTTTTCATTCCTACTCTTTCGTTCGGATAATTGTTTGTTGTTGTTTGTTTGTGCAGTATTGTTTATGATATAGCTGAACGAATTCAAACTAACAAGTAAGCAAGTATAGTATGGGTATGCTTTGTTTAGTATATACATGTCAACATTATTTAGTTATTTCATGGATAAAGTTGTTGATTAATTTAAGACCCAACTCTCACGAAACTCACGATGCATTAAACTGATGCGGTCGTTTTATCGCTTAGCTCTTATGAAATTTAATCTGGAAATGCATTTCTCAAGTAAGATCAAATGCGCATGTACTTATGATAAAATCAACAACCTAATATATGAAGTCAGTTTACAATAATGTGCTTGCATGCTTCACGAGGGGAATTAACTAACCAAAAATGTTTTTCTGAAAAATGTACACAAATAAAATAGAAATAGGTGAAAAATGAAAAATTAACGCATGGAAAAAAAAGATTTTTATTTCACTAATCTATAAAATTTTCCTTTCTGTGAAATGTAAAGTTATTGAGCATTAGATTTTCTTGTAGCATTCGGAATATTGATAGAAATAAAATTGATAACAAAACAGAATGGATGGATGGATGAATGGACATGGAAGGAATTATTAGATAATACTAATTAACTGTCTCCAATACGTGTAGTCGTGTAGTGTTACTGTACTGTAGTGTGTGCATCATTCATAAAGAATTTTCTGTGAATTTCTTTTTTAAGAACCCATCGTTAATAGTTCACAGTTCACAGGCTGTGAGTACATTGCATTTATTAATTCTGACTAGTGATTACTTGACTTGACGTATGCGGATCGTTTACTTTCATGACAGCCTTCGCTTTTTTAGTTAGCCGCAAATGATAGCATGAGAGTTTTATATTCATGATTAGAGTAGTCTTACATAAAAAAGAAAATATTTATGTGCGTAATCTGTTATTCTACAATTACAAGTATTAATATAGCAAATGTTTTTTGTTCACACACAAGTCGAAAATGATGCACGATTTCGTAGCTATTTTAATGGAATTCATATCAAAGGCAGCGATCTTTATAATTTTGGCTACTTTAAAATGGAAACGCACACTCGTTTAAATATGTATGGTGAATAATCTAAGTAGGTATTCGGTATTCAATGTTTCGTTCTCCAGTGATTATGTTTATATTCTCATCCTTTTACTTCAAGTTTCAACCCTTCCAGTAAGTGTCTGTTCTTAATAATGACACTTACGCTTATCATACAATTCATAAAAATCACGCACATGCTTATTGCCCGAAATAAACACAGGTAGTTACTTCAGTTGGAATAACTCGGTTTAATGACTGTGAGTCATTGTCATTGTCCATAATTCCTAATTTGCTATACTATATACCTCCGTACATGAAATAATAAGATGATGTATTATATTGTTGATGGCTAACTCACACCGAAATAAACTATAAAGAGGCTAGACTGTATAATAATAACATTTATAGTGTCTGCATGTATTACACCATGCATACGCATACCCCAACCCTTTTATCATCCAGCATAGCTCCACACAGATTTCTATATACCAATATCTTTAATCTATAAGAAATTCCTGTATGCAGCAAAATGAATAGCAGTGCTATGCGTATCTGTATGTAGGGGAAGGTACTTGTTCCAGGTAGATTATAGATAATATAGTAAATATTTGACAATTGTACAGGTTGAATGCTATTGGTGGCTAGAAGTGGTGTGTGTGGCGCGTTCGGTAATAATAAAACAAGAATGAGTCCATCCAGGTCCAAAGTCGAATTCTTTGCTGCATTACTTACACCACACAAGTATACATTAATGATATACTACAGAAGAAGGGGGAATAGACGTTAGTGGGTGACTGAAAGCTTCAGAAGGATTATCTGGTTCTATATATCGACCAAAGTTCACTTTTACAATGACATCCAATTGTGTGTAAAAAAAAGTCTGCTTTGTGTTTCTATTGAGACTTTGAAGGATTTCCACTCACTCCCACTCTGTTGCACATATACGCACATATTCATATTATACGACATCACTCACATGTATTTAGTGATAGCCCGAATGGTAACAGGGTCCTATTGTATATTTATCTAATTTTATGTAGGCTGTAGCTATACGTGCAAAGCTTAGAACAAACTGAACTCAATGACCCAATCTAAACACAATCATATTACATTACAGTCATTCTGCTCATTTTTTCTGCCACAAGTGTAGCAATAAATTAGACTAGGTAGTTAGGTACTTGTTTATTTCAAACGTCAGTGCTTGTAATTTGACTGTATACATCAGCACTAGCTGTTTTATGTTTTATCTGCATACAGTCGTTAACGACCTTACTTAGAATTGTAGAGCCAACTTCCATTGCGTTGTGCTGAGTTGACATTTTATGTATGTCTGTAACAGAAGAATCTGTAACGACCAATAACATAGTACGATACTGACTAAGAATCACGAGATTTTATAAAGAAAGATTTTATGAATTTGCAAGTTAGAGTTGTAAACTGTCTGTAGTCTTACATTTAGCCGTCGATAAACTTACAAGACGTGCGTGCGTGTGTGCATGTGTAAAAATGTTGTTAAATGCAATTAAAACTCTTCCTAGAGACTTCAAGTAAATATAACATTGTTTGCTTATAAAGATAAGAAATTCCAATACAAATATTGTAAGAAAGATAAGAATACTAAAGAAGTGTAACACATAAAATTGATTTATATAATTTTTTAGGCTGATAAAAAGACACGGGAAAACATTGTTGCAGTTGAAGCAAATTGAAAAGAATCGCGGGTCGGTTGGGAAACTCTTTGACGCATACGCTAGTAAAAACCCCGAAAAGATCTGTTTCTACTTTGAAGACAAGACATGGACTTACAAAACAGTACGTAATTAATTTTTTATGTACAACAAATAAAGCAACTACTTCCGCTGTGTACATCGCGTGTTATCTCGTGGAGGAATGTTACACAGAACATAATGCAAAAGACAAACAATCCACTTATGAGAGTGTTTACAATAATGGTTTGCACGAGATAATAATGGTGAAAAATTAAATAACATGATAATTTTTTATTGTCTGTGGATAGGTACAAGATACAAGCAACCAAATAGCAAACTTTTTTGTCAAAGAAGGGTTAAAAAGAAATGATACTGTTTCTCTGTTCATGGAAAACCGGCCGGAATATATATTTACATGGCTTGGCTTATGTAAGGTATGAGCATTCAAAAACTTATCAATCAAGCTCAGGACATTACACTATTACAAATATATTTTTACTTACTATATATACTCCTACTTATATATATCATAATATACTTATATCAAGCTGAGGCTAAACATGGAGCGATATATACTGAAAATACACACTATATACTAAACTGTCTATTCTTTGAGTACCTACAAATAATATAGCTAATAGATGGACTCTTATACAATATATTAAATCCTCTAACAATCAGCGAACTGTAATTAAGATGGTAGTAAACAGATATATTAATCATTAACACATGTCATTATCTTCGGAAATGAAAACATTCACATTTTATAGTTATAGTATTTATTAGCATTAGCATGCGAAGGCATTATAGGAAAAACATGCTTAATTGCACTTTTATATATTACCTCGTGTTAATCCGCTCTATATTAGTGGGAATGTGGAAGAATTTTTTGTGAGAATGTTGAATTAAGCTTGGAAAACTTCTCATAATCAAATGATGACTTATGCGATGATAGTTGTTATCTATTGGTATACTTGTACTTTAGAATTATTGTATATACATTATAATATATCTATGTATCTTTTGTATTTACATGAGTGCATGAGTACTATGATTATTTCAACAACAAAATATAAATACATATTATTATGGTCTTCCTTGAAACAAATTCAAATAGTATATAATGCACCTACTACTGGCTCTTTGTACGCCATAAATATGCAAATCAAGTTATTACTTTCGGTTGACATTTCTTAAGGACATATTATGTTATGGCCGACAACACTATGACCGATTTAATTCATTTTGTATCCACAGATCGGAGTAATTCCTGCTTTAATCAATTTTAATCTACGATCAATTCCACTTAAGCATTCCATTGAGTTGGCTAGATCAAAAGCGATAGTGTGTGGAACTGAACTTACGGAAGGTTAATTTTAAAAACAAAATACTAGAAAGATTAAAAATGCTTGTTGATTGCACGAATGTTTGATTGTAAATGTTGTTTTCAAATTGTATAGCTCTAAAAGATATCTATCCCAATGAAGATTTCAAAGTTCCTCTATATACATCCGGGGATAGCACATTAAATATTTTAAGGGATTCTCAAGATCTGGAACAAAGCATTGTAAATGAATCTACAAAAACACCGTCTCAATCGGAGGACATATCATTTCTAGATAACTTATTCTACCTTTACACGTCGGGAACAACGGGTTTGCCGAAGGCGTCGATAATAAAACACAGTAATTTTTTGATAATATTTTTATACATTTGTTTCTATGCATCAATTTACCAAATCTAAATCTTATCACTATTACTACATCTGGTCAGATTAATTAAAATTAAACTAACCATTGAGTCTGATTGAGGCAATATCTAACATCTAATACTGTTTGGTGTATAATGTGAATTTTCAGGTCGGTTCCTTATGGCTGCAATCGCTGGACGCAATATGAACCTGATCAGAGAGGATGATATCATTTACACAACTCTACCATTGTATCATACAAACGCAGGGATTTTAGGGGCGTCACAAACGTTGATTTGTGGTACTGCAATGGCCCTTCGTCGCAAATTCTCGGCAAAAAACTTTTGGAAAGACTGCATACGTTATAAAGCCACCGTTAAGTCACATTTTCAAAAATTCATTTTTCTTACAACACTGTTAGTGTACAGATGATTTAAAAACGAAAATTGGTTGTTAATTAAGTTAGAACGACCGCATAAGTTGAATCTTAAACCTAATTGCTGTAAATTCTTTAGACATGAAAGTTTTAGCTGTGGGAACGGGAAAATATATTTAATTAGTTGCATTTGTATCACTTCGTAGTGTTTATAAAGTGATCTACGATCTCGAAATTACAAGATCGTCTCATTGAATTGTAAGAGTAGTAGTAGAGATTTTAGTTATTAGAAGGCTTTGAAAGGTTAGAAATATGAGACATGTTCAATTTAAAGACGAGAGATAATCATACGTAATATGAAGCTCTCTTTCTTTACAATTACGCAGTAAATTTTGTTGAGTTCTTTTTAGGTACTCAAGTTGCGAAAACCTACATACCTATAGGTACAATGTTTTCGTTTACTTATGTGCACATTTTGGAATTTGGATTTTACGTTTGTTGTTTTCTGTTATCTAATAATATGTTTCAGTTCAGATTTCAGTTCAGATTTCTTATATTCTCTCTTAAGTATAGTATTAAAGAGTATCATATATTATGTGTGCAAATTCCGGTGGTGGTGCATAATTATTATAAGTACTGCATTCTGCTAGACTGCTATAAACTTATGTAAATCCTCGTGGAAAGTATAGAGCTAACAGTAATACCTAAGATAAAACAAACATTTTATCTCACCGCTCTGTATACGTATATACATTGTTTATGTAATGTTACAGCTTGATATTGTTGATATGAATAGCATAATCCTATTCGTGGAAAAGCTCAGTGCAGAGTACTTTCTCATGCAGATTTAAAGTTGTGTTTGTAGGATGTATGAAATTGTTTAATCACATCACTCATGTTTTTCTGTATCCTTTTATTATACACAGGCATCTCAATACATGGGAGAAACTTGCCGATACCTACTACGACAACCTCCTTCCGAAGAAGAATCCAAACATCAAATAAGAATCATGTTGGGAAATGGACTTCGTGAGTAACCTGCTGAAATCCACATTTTAATATGCTCAATACGTTTATTGCTACATTATGAAAATTTTATGCTTGATTTATTAAGATTGGATATTCCGTTATTTTATTAAGGCCCGGAGATATGGGAGGAATTCGTTCGGCGATTCAATATTAAAAATATTTCTGAAATCTACGGATCCACGGAAGGAAACGCCAGTTTTGGTGAGCCTCTAGCTTTCACTCTTGCTATAATATCTCCGTGGTAGTAATAACTTTCCCCCATGACCTATATACATATAATTTCAAAATATTGTATGACAATAAATACGTATTAATGGTATTGTATTATGTGGGTAGGTGGAACAGGTCTATAAATCATATATTATTATAGGCGATGTTCACGTAGAGGTATCTTAAGAAAAGTAGTCCTACTAACATCAAAAATTGGATCTTTAAATATCTTTCAGTAAATTTCAACAATAAAGTTGGAGCTGTTGGTTTCCTCCCGATTTGGTTGCAAAAGGTATTCCCACTAGCAGTAGTAAAGCTAGATGAAAATGAGGAACCCATCCGGGATCCCAAAACTGGGCTTATAGTAAAATGCAAATATGGAGAACCAGGAGAACTTGTATCGCAAATTCAATCGAATCATCCATTTAGAGACTACAAAGGGTAATCAATGATTATTACAACGTCAATATCCTTACTGCATTTGTACTACAGTTGCTTGTTTGTATCCTTTCTCTTATCTTTTTTCAAACTCTTTACAGGTACGCCAACGATAAGAAAGCAACAAATAAAAAAGTTCTACATGATGTTTTCAAGAAAGGCGACTCTGCTTTTAGATCAGGTATAAGTTTATGCTGTATCATCCACTAATTTTGAAAAATATTGAATTGAGACATTTTTATGGAAGTTGTCTTTGGTGTGTTACAGGAGACGTATTTACACAAGATGAGTACGGATATTTATACTTCAAAGACAGAATGGGCGACACTTATAAATGGAAAGGGGAGAACGTGTCCACTACGGAGGTGGAATATGTAATAAGTACAATTGTAGGACTTGAGGACTGTGTTGTTTTCGGGGTAAAGATTCCAGGTTCAGATGGTCAAGCGGGTCTGGCCGCAATTGTAGATCCTCAAAATTCTTTAGACTTAAACGTGTTAGCAGATGGGATTAATAAAAATTTGCCAAATTATGCTCGGCCATTGTTTATACGACTGGTCAAAGAAATCGAAATGACAGGTACGTTTTTATTTTTATCTAAATTGAATAATTTTTTGAGATCCAAGAACAAACAGCTTTTTTATACTTTCCTTACTAACACTACACTTAATACACCGGAACAAAATTGCAATCTCATAATTCGGATTTTGTAAACTGTTTTTTCAACAGGCACACACAAAATGAAGAAAACTCAATTACACAAGGAAGCATTCGATATAACGAAAATGGGCAATGACAAATTATTTTTTATGCAGAATGGAAAATATGTTCCTCTGGAAAAAGAAACGTACCAAAAGATCGTTTCAGGCCAAATGAATCTGTGAAATTCATATAATTCCATGGCAGAACCTATAAGATTGATTTGTTAATATATTTATTCTTTTTATTTCCTAAAGTCTTTGGGTACAAATACTATAACTTTTATAACCTACATTTTAAGTAACTAACTACATGACCTGTTTACAAAAATTTGATTGTATCAAATCGTCAAATCGATTAAAGTTCTATCCAACTCTACAACGTAGTGATTAAAAGAAAATTTTCCTCGTGATTATTAATATGACGCTTTCACAAAACCACGAAGTAGTTGGAAAGTAGGTGCATGAAAGAACTACAAATAATACAGAATATGCATTCATAGAGAGTCATAATTTAACCATAGCTGTTGGGAATAGTACGCTTGTGTTACACGTAATAATTAATAAATATTTGCCTGTCCTCAAGGAAAAATGCCTTTGAGAGTTCACCGGAAGTTGTAGGGAAACACTTTGAACTAGATATTTCCTTTTTATATAGACGAACTCACTTTCAAAAATATACACTGTCATATAAAACTAATGTACCGTATAGTAGGTAGGTACTACTATATAAAAAACTTGGGAGTCTCGTACTATAATTAATAGCTTTACAGGCCATCCGCATCTTAACATCAAACAAATAAATGTTATGCACCTATACCAAAAAAGGTTTAACAAAGACCATAATAGAAATGAGTCACGAAAATATTTGGGCAAAAACAGTATTATTCATTAGTATGCTTACACAACTTTTAACAAGTGTATCAAAACACGATGCGAGGCAAAATAATATTCTTTCGATGTCTCTCTTTACACAACTACTTCAATGTTGAAGCATTTACAACTTATGTTGCGTCAAACCGATTTATCTATCTGTAGACCAAACATATCTCTAGCACAATCACTGTTTGATGTAACAAAGTAAGTAGTCATTAATAAGTAAATAATGACATGCAAAATGACGAGGTTGGATTGGTTAGAGGGTTTTGCAGTCGTTAATTGTAGCATAACTAATAAACCTCAGTTCTTACACACAGGAAACGGCCTAGCTATATGTTTAGTGTACAAATACAGCACCATGTACATACGCATAGGTAACACAAATATAATAATAAATTATTATGACAATGCCTACCAACCACCTATGAATATTGCATACCTGTATACCTATAATACGCAGTTGCTTTTGATGGGGCAACACAAACATCAGTATTATTAATTTCATTTTTTACTAGGTACGCGTAGCGTTCAACATCATTTGCACCTACTCTTGTAATGCAAGCATTTGTGGGAATTCTTTCGTTTGACAAATCATGACAATGTATATAGCTATAAGGTAATACTTTGTTTCTACTACAGTCAGTTTTGCATGATATACCACAGTTTGAGTGCATGACGACATCAAACTGTCCGCTAAGTGTACAATATATGCATGAAACGATTAAAGTTATGTATGCATTATGCATGACATGAATGCGAGATAATAATACGCATGGAGTAGACTTTTTAACAGACAATTCCATGGTAAAGTACTTTAGGCATTAACTCTTCATTTACATTCATTGAAATAATCTCACTGTTAAAATAGAAACATACTTGTGGTTCCCGAAGCCACAGTACATTTTGACTCATTGACGTACGACGGGCTATTTATTTTAGTTGGGTTTTTGAGTATTGCACGATACGTAGTTCTCTATACTTTTCTGTTAGTTTCCTGGCAGTAGGGAACTGCTAAATCTAAAGCAAGTTCTATAAATCCGAACTGCAGTTTTTCAGTCATAAGAAATAGCTTCACGATAGGGCAAAACAGGACAGTATTTACTGGTGCGGCATTGATATCGTGTTAGCAAGAAAAAACATAAAATAACTGAACTGAGACTGTGGCTCACGCAGTCTTACATTTTGTTACCTTAAACTTAACCTTGATGGATTGAAATGTAATTTATTTTTAGCCTGCTCAAGACTGCAACAGAAACATAAAACGCATGTGTTCCCCTCAACTACGATTTTCGTTTATAATTAATTGCTTGTAAACCATTGCATAAGAACAGTTGTGGCTGTTAATATTCATTTTTTAAAATCCTATGGAAAAAATAATAACCTAGGTATAAATACGCTAACATGGGTTGGGACACTCTATACTGGACTTTTGTATACTCTGCAACGGTAGTTGCCATCTTGGCTAGTGTTTGGATATCTTATATTGCGATATCAATGACAAGACAACTTGTGAACTATTTGGAGGGATTCAGAGAAACGTAAGATAAATGTTAATTGTTTTTCAAACTATAACTAAGTTTTTTTACATATCATTAATTCTGTACTGTGGTTTACAATTTTTCTGTACTGCAAATATATATTGTTAATTCATTTTCAGGAAAATAAACAAAGAAGATCTAGGATTAAATATAAAATTTCATCGCGGAGACAATCTTAAAAATCTTCTGAACAAATGCGGAATTAAATATACTAAAGATTGAGAAGAATAATTACACGCTAATATAATAGGCGTTTTATAATTAATTTACAATATTTCGTACTTTCAAATTACTACTTAGGTGTAGGTACAATAGTCTAGTAATAGTATACAAACTAATAAATAATATGCTCTGGCACCAGTTAAGTATTGATGATGTATTGTGATATAAGATATATTAATTTACCCAATAAATCCTAATGAGTTTCACTAGTCCGTTACATTTCGTCGCTTGCGCTCAATCAACCTTATGGTAATAACTCCATACATTACGCTCCCATTGTTTGCAGTTTGAAGCATCTCTAATTTTCTATCGTTCTTCATTCCTGTTTAGTGTGGACAAACAACAGTTTTAAAAAAATTGCGTTAGGCATATCTTACATTATAGACATTCATTCCCCTATGGCATTTAAAAAAATTAAAAATATAGTTAAACTGACTTAGCAAAAGCATCATTCCTTGGGCAGCCTGCAATCTTGTAGTACTATTTGTCGGAAATATATCCGAAAATAGTTTTTCTCCAGTTTTGAGATATTCAATTACTGTATCTTCGTTTACCACATTGCAAGTGCCTACTTTAACTGTGGTAGCGGGAGGTAAAGTAGAAGTATTTCGAATTCTTCGAATTATGGGACTGAGATTTGGAATTTCGTAGTTTTCATTTTCATCGCGATGTTCAATTTCTGCACCATTATGGCCTGCTGATGTTTCCATTAACTCGGGATTGCCAAATTCTTCACTAAAATTAGAGTAACACAATATAAATACATGAAAAACTTTTAAAAAAAATAATATTTTCAAGTTTTACGTTGGCCAAAATCAGAGTAGAGTTTCAGTAACGTACTTATTCAATGGTGGATAATCACCAATCTCTTCTTCTCTAGAAATTTGAACAGATGCAGCTGCATGAGTTGCCTCGAGAATTCTTGAATCTACTCTTGAATTGTTAGTAGTATTCTCTCCTCGTAAGCGTGAATGACTCAAGGAATTGTCAAGGCTTTTAACAATAGTAGAGTTAAGTTCATTTAACTGAAATCCAATTAAATTCCTTCCTGAGCCAAGAATAAACTTCAGTCCTTTCACAGTATTACGGTATTGGGATTTAGGCACAGCATGTAAAATCGCCTGCCAATATTCCAAATTGTATAATAAACAACAATTCTAAATATAAGGATTTTTATGAATGCATCAATACCTATCGTGACAAAAAAATAATTAAGTAAATCAAAAAACGTTTTTACAGCTCTTGACTGTAGATCAGCCAATCTCGCATTGAAATCGCCGTATCCTAAAGCAGTCTTTACTTGCTTGCGCCATACATCTTCATTTATCGTTGTTTCTGCGTTGAAAAGTATCCTTCTTGGTCTACGACGATCAATTGGAGAAACTGGTGGTTCTAGTTCTAGTTGTAGTGGACGCAACGGCAATTGATTGCTCTCAACCTAGAAACATTTAACTTTACTTAAATATCTACCATACTACCATTACCTTCAAATAATATCTATAATTTATAATAAAAGAAAAGGTTATGTTATGCTTATTTACCGTAGGTCTTCGGTTCTCTGGCGAAATGTATATATTTTGCTCATCTTCGAATTGAAGGTCATTTAGATCCGCTGCGGTTGTTTCCTCTACAACCTCATTAACATTGTCCTGACGAGGTACTAACATTCCTCCATCAAATCCCATGTCCCAATCTTCGAATTGTTCCTCCTATACATTCAATAAACAAGTTACAATACAATTATTTGATTTTGATGATGCAATAAAAAATTAAAACTTCTATGTATTGCAATAATAAATTGTTTCTCACATTCTCCACTACGTTCACATCCCTAAGATTAGTTACATTTTCTTCTATCACCGTAACAAATTCTGCTCGTGAAGTGTCAAGTCTGGGAACTTTACCATGATTTTCTATTTCATTGACATTCTCCTCCTTCCTTTTTTCACCTCTAGTACGACGGGGAGAAAGATTGAGCATCATAGCACCAAAGCTTGTCTCTTCAAAAGTCTCAAAACGTTCACTTTCCAGTTGAGGTATCCTACGAGGACTGTATGTCTCTTCAACTGAAAATGTTAATTGCATGCTTGTTAGATATACATTTTTAATTAACTTGTTATTAACACCAATTCAAAATTATATACATACCATTGATACCATTAGTAAGAGTCGTATTTGGTCTTGCAGTAAACAGTGGCATGTTTTGTTTCAAATTCAAATCCTTATGGTTTAATGGTCTGTGTAGAATCATAATTAAACCAGTTTAAATAAACTTTGTGACTAGTATAATATAACTGTGCATTGTGCAACCACAATTTAGAGCTAGGTATAGTTTACAGTACAAACTTACGCTACGTCGATTTGATTGCAATCATCCAAATCTCGCAGTTTGCAAGCTTCGAAATACATCTGGGTCAGGCGTTCTAATACAGAATTTACAACATTGCTCATAACTTGACATGATTTTTTTACACATGCATTACTGAAAATGAATATACTATTATGTATCCACGAGAAAAGGACATACTTATGGAAGCCTCTAGCTGCATATGGTGAATAACCACAACTCCATGATAAAGACATACAATTTTTTTCAACGACATGCCCTTGTCACGTCCCACCGATGGTAGTTGTTCAAAAATCAGTTCACTTCAGAAAACAAAGAAATAACATTCATTATATTAACTGTAGCTGTATTAACACCGTACATTGTACTTTAAAGTGGCCTGCCAATAAAAACCTAATAATAATAATAATAATAATAATAATATATGCCATTTCATATTTCAATCAATGATTTAAACAATATTAAATACTTATAATTCCAATACCTACATATAACCTATAAAATATCAATAAATTAACTAATAGTCAGAGACAAATACTAACATGATTCGGTGGAGATCAGCTTTCATGATGTCCGTCTTGTACTTAGATCTTGTTGGCCCACTTTTCATTATGCTGTCCCCGTTTCCAGCTAGCCATACCAAAGCTAGCGGACCATTGCGGTACAAAATGTCGACGTTGAAAAACATTATCCGTTGCCCGAATCTTTATCGGCAAAAACTGAAAACTTCTTTTTTAAAAATCTGGTCAAAGTCAAACTGTTAAAATACTGACAGATAATCAGACTTGTAGCAGTAGGTGATTGTGATAATACAACTGTCAACTATGAGACTTCTTGAACTGACTGACAACTGGGTTACGGAACCCACTGCCTTACTTTAACCGACAACTGAAGACCTGGAAAAAACTGTCACAACAAAACTCTCACTGTCAACTGTAACACTCTGACACGGGAACGGGTGACACCTCAGTTGTTATCGAGTTGATCAATTAAAAGCTCAACGGAAAACCAAATCAAAATTTGGCACTGACTGACGCACTGACACTGCGCACTGCACACTGTAAGCAAAACAAAAACAAACAAATGTACGCAAGACTGGCAAGACACAAAGAAGAACGTTTAATTTTATGAAAGACCTCACGCACCGAAGCCATGAAATGAGACCGTGCACTTTTATAACTATAAAATACCTATTTCATCATAAATGCCCGTGTCCGTGTCCTGTTAGATCATAGAGCTAGATGTGCTAATAGCGGTAGACACAGCCATTAGCATATCTAGTGTCCTGTGTCATGTCATGTCCGTAGGGAATGTAATATTTTTTTTGTATTTCGGTGTGTTCATTCCGAATTCGTAACAAAGTAACAGGGACCTCAGCAAGTGACAACCTCTGAAATAATGATACAAAATATGATAGCATCGCATCATCGATATTATTATGATTCTGAACATGAATCTGTTTTTTATCTTTGTAAATCTAAAGTCTAACCCTAACCAATGATACCATGAAGGCAAAGCATTATTGGAAATAGAATTTCGTCTTTTCCTTTTAGTAACGATATTTTTAAATTGGATAATCATGAAATTCCTGAAGTAGAAGCCTGAGTATAATATTATGTACTTTAAGCGCACCAATTTATATTGATTCCAATCGATGAAGCGCATAAAAATAATATCGTTTGATAAATTCATTGTCATTGCATGTCATACCATTTATGTGCCTTGTTTAAATGTGCACATTTTACCTTACATGAACATAATGCATCGGGTGGGATCAAAAAAACGATTTTTAGTGGAAAGGTAGATTTGTCAGGTTAGGTCCATTAACACACAAACAGGTAACATTTTACCGATCACCGTAGTACCATGCAGAGCACTATATATGTACATCCTTGATCTTATTCCTTAGTACCTTTACAGTATATATGTATGTATGTATGTGTGTAAAATGCAAACAAAACTCAAACCAAAATCCTAATAAATTGTTGTGTTTGATTTGGCATTAGCGAAAAATGTCCAATCACAACGTATTATTAATATCGTATCGCACGACATGCAATATTACGATCATGCTACAGCTTTGGTTTTGATGAAACCTTTGATGGCAATGTATTTTATGATTTTATCTGTATCTCTGATGGAAAAATGCGCAACTTAATGGATATTACTCGTTAAGGGTTGGATCTTGCAGACATTTTCAATAGATNAGATTAGGTTAGGTAATGTTTCAGCTGAAAAACACTATTCACAACATCAGTCAAGCTTTCTGTTTTTGATGACGTTTTTATTGTTCGACCGATATTAATGGTAAAAGGATAGATTCCGATTATTTTCACAAACAATAGGATTCTGATTCGTGTACATACAAAGTACATAAACGTCAGAGTATGCTTTGGTAGTGTCTATGTAGGAACGTCTTTTTTTACTTCTTTTTAGCCAAAGTAGATACGTATTTACTTATCCATAACATACAACGATGCAAAAAAAGTAGACAGAAAAGCGAGAAAGTTGTCTTTAATCATCTTTAATTAATTGCAGTTTTATCTCAGCATTTTAGGTATTCCATATTGCATTGCATGCAGCTATATACATACTACATACTTAACTTCGCAAAAGAGCCACAGTTTTGAAGTGAGACAGAATAAACAAGGAAGAAGAAAATAGGAAATCTAAATATATACTACAACTACTAATTATGCTGCATCCTCAATTGTCAAAATTTTTCCTGTTGTCTCAATTACTCAGGTGGGTTTTAGTATGTAGTTTGGTGCTATAAAGTAAACGCATCTTGAAGTTTTCACTTATAATTACTTCACGCTTCCATAAAGACTATTGACCATATTGGATGAATTGACTGAAGGCTTATAAAGCAAAATGAACTCACTTAGCATTATTATTAAATTTTTGTAATGAGCTTGAATGCTAATGGGTTGTATGCTTTTCTGGCCACTGTATGCACAATAAGTATGACAAAAATTGTTTCTCATTCATTACAGACTACTGGCGTTTTCTGAAGCTCAACATTCAGGAACAACAACGGAAAAGGAAAATATTACAAATTTTGCACAACTGGAGCTTAATCAAGATTCCTTGCGAGGTAACTCAGGACAGAAGTCCTACAAGTACAAGCATAAGCATAATAAGCAATATTTTAATTGTGCAAACAGCAATAAATGATATTTTCCTAAACTTGCGAATCGAATATCTCTAGGTTCAAGATGGTCTGCGGAATACAAAGCTCAAATTCTTGTGTATCATGCTATAGAACTTGTCGATATAGCACGTGTCGATGTAGACACAATGAGTGTTAGGTATGGCACAATTAACAGTATTTTTAAACCCAATATGCAATGAGACATGAAATTGTAAATACGGGACTTATAAAACGATTTAAAGTGTAAACCGTTTCTCAAAAGTGTAACACCTAATTGTAATTGTTTTATAGATTGGAATTCCACCTAAGACAACGATGGGTAGTTGATAATTTAAAATTTCCAACAGGACTGTTTAAAGAAGACGAACCTCTAAGTACTTGTGTCCAAGCGGACATAGCTGTATTAAATTCTGTTTGGAGTCCTGATTCCTATTTTCCAAACTCCCGTGAAACAAGTAAACAATTTATTATTGTTAACTACAGTAAAATACATTCTGTCATTCTGTGTGTATTCGAAATAAAAACACTTTCTCCGCGCACAGGGAAAGTATGCTTTCACATTGTTAATTTTTGCTAAAATGGAGAATTTTAAACAAAGACTTAATGTGAAAAATAATTTCATTATTCATAGAGATTGCATATGTAAGCAGCGAACAGTCGACGGTGCAAATTTTCAAGAACAGGACTATAACATTTGCAGCCAGAGTGTCCCTCACTCTTGGATGTTCATTTAGTTTCCAATATTATCCATTGGACACACAAACCTGTCAATTAATTATAGAAAGTTGTAAGTACAGATAGCAGTTAATTTGCTTAAATGAAATTAAAACATGCATGGTAAAATAAAAATCCTAAAACTTGAATTTAACAACAATGCATTATAACAAAGCTCATAATTTTTCAGATGCTTGGCCAGCTTCAAAAGTTAGATATCTATGGGAGCCTGTAGAAAACATGCCGCCCCTGACGCTTGGAGATATTAAGTTGCTTCAATATTCTCTGCACCTTCCGATGCAGTATCAGAATTCTTCATCACGTAGATTTGGTACCGCTGGTGAGTAATAAGCCTTTTACAAACTATGAGACAAATATTTCTTGTTAAATATTATTAGTATATTCAAACGGTTTTTCTTCATTCAGAAAAATTTGCCCAAGTATCTCTGGATTTAACTTTCGAAAGGCAAATTGGACAATACATAATTCAGACAACAATTCCCACTGTTCTTGTTGTCGTTCTATCTTGGTTTAGCTTTTGGCTAGGTTTGGATGCTATTCCAGGCAGAATAAGCTTGGTCATTACTTGTATGTTATCTCTCGTTACAATGCATAACTCACAGAAAAAGGATTTACCTCCTGTCAACTATGTGAAAGTAAGAAGAAAATTACTTTACCAAATTAATTATTATTTATTGCATTACGTATACCAAAAACTGATGAAATCAATGTCATGATTTATTTCATTTGCTGGAAACTTGTGTAATTTAATTTAGATGTCAGATTTTTGGATGGTGGGATGCATGAGTTTTGTTTTCTTCGCCTTTTGTGAATTCATAATTGTGAAATACATACACTGGATTCATCAAAAGAAAGAGAAAAGGAAAAACGAAGTCCTACCTTATAATAATCCTAACCCTCCTTATTACCCCACTTCTCCTCAACGACAACCGCATAAACGAAACCAGACGAACGACCCCAACATCACGTTTTATGAAAAGAACAACAATACAGTAAGTTTTATCTTACTTTAATTTTTACCTTAATATGAAACTGATAAGTATGCTGTCATATCTAATTAATTACATAATTTATTGACTTTTAAGCATCAAAGAAAAATTTGGGACAGTTCTACTACATTCAGTGAATCAGCGAAATATTTTGAAAGGAACACTTACTATAACAATAAAAACGGTTTCAGGGAAGGGAGACAATCCAAGAAAAACAAAGAACCGATTTGGAACATAATCGATAATGTTTCCAAAGTTGCATTTCCGTTATCTTTTGCATTGTTTTGTGCTGTTTATTGGCCACTTCTGTTGATGTATGCTGAAAGTCTCAATGCTGAACTTCTCAAAGCTCATAAGAATTAAATTATTGTAATTATGTACACAATTTTAATTATACACCTATAAATGAATTAGTCATTTTATTTGTTTGTAATTATATATTATGTATTCTGAAATTATTGCCTGAAATAAATAAAGTTGATTGATTAATTCAATTTCCACATTTCCTTTTTGGACTGCGGAGATAAGAAGAAGACAATGATGCACTGCTTTCTTCCGGTAGGGAAAGTGAGTGAAAGTGAAAGCGGGAGAAAGGATTTGTTCCCAGATAAGATTTTGACTAGCGGAAGCTCCCTTTAGTTAACACATTTTGATTTTTGAATAATTATCCCAAATTGGTTTTGCCCTGACCTTTTGCTCCATTTTTGTGCAATCAAAATGCAATTACAATTTTCTAATCGACAATAGTCAACGATTTGCCTCATTTTTCACAATCTTTTGATAAGAAAAGAAACAACGGAATTTTTAGCTGTTTTTGGTTTTCCAAGTGCAATTTTGAAGATTTTTGTAGTGCATTTAACATTTGAATATAGCCATGTCCATAGATAAATCGATTTTGTAGGTAATAAACCAAACCAACAGGTTTCGGTTATACAGAAACTTGTAATATAGGCAGTTTAGTAATCACCTAATAGAAGTAAATGATTCGGGGTGTGGGCAGAGGATTTATATCGGGTTGGGCTGGTGTGATCATGATTGGATTTGCATTATCCGCTGTTACGGTAATTAATATTGATTATTTTCATCCTATACTTAGAGCTAGAAATATCACACTTCTCATCCTGAAAATAAACGTCCTTGTAACAATATCATTGGTTATATTGTATCCGTGTACCTACACAATAGTTGTGCTGCTGTTGCTGGTGCTACGGTTTATTTTACAAGAGGAGGAGAAGGGATAGTTTAGATGATCCTGTTTCGGATTTGACCCTCCAGCATGATAGTCCTAGATTTTTGAAACTTTTGGCTAATAAGGAAAATGAAAGAAGATTAAGTCAGGTTCTGCCTATTCAGAAGCCAGGTTTGAAATATTCTACATTCATTCGCTTTTTTAAACCCTACAATGTTATTCCATATTACATGCTTGAGTATTCTGTTGATCTGCTTTCACTCAGGAACACCACCGATAAAACGTCCGTGTAACATAGTTGAATACAGCGGAGGTGTATCTCCCTATCCCTACATGGCCAGCTCAAGCAGTAGTTTTCAAGACAAAAATATTATTGTGCCATACCAAATGCCAATTGATTCTCAAGCCATCCGGACAGTTCTTCCGTGCAATTGAAACAAGAAGGTATCTATTATGTAAAATGTTTATAAGTGCTAACAACGGTAAATTAAATGGTAGGACTAGGACTGTCGAAAGTCAGCGATGCAGTATTAAAGCACTTACTACCGAAAAGTATTTGTGAACTGCAATAGTCTTAATGTGAAAGAATAAGAAAACGTGGAACACAAATAGTCCGTGTAATCTCCATCCGATAGAACTAAAATACTTTAATGTTAATTACTTATATAGAGATTTAACAAAACTGTAATGTTGAATCTGTTAAAAAGAAAAAGGATATAAAAATGTTACGCAAGTGTAAAATGTTATTATATTGTTGATCTCACAATGTAAGTAAAAAATAGTTGTTTACAATACTGTACTCAATGTGTAGGGTCAATGTCAAACCTATTCATGTGTAACTAATGTGTGTACCTCAATGTTGTTCGTGAAAAGACTGTCTTGCTTATAGAAACGCTTTTGTATCTTGATACTGATAATATTAATATGTAGGAAAGTAGGAATGTAGTCAAGTAGTAAAAGGAAAGTAATACCAATGGTATGGTTTGTGTACTGTGTACCTAACTACAACTTATAAGAAATCAAGTATAGCAATACAATGATCAATAATTTCTATATATAAATATGACATAACTTATCAACTATGTCGATAAACGACAACTTTACTTAGGTAAATGGGAAAAATATTAGGTAAAAGTTATAAAAATTGTGAGAATTTTTAATCACAAAAGTAGCTTTTTCCGTTGTCAAAAATTATAAAGTAGGTTAGGAATATTACAAGATGTTATTACGAAAAGGGGAATACGAAGAGTTCAAGGAGATACCATAGGTCCAATCTAGTCTTCAAGTTAAACAGCAATTAAAATTGATTAATTGAATATATTGCCTATGAATTACTCACTTACATCAAGCAATTAATTTTTGTGTTAATTAATGTTAATTAATTTGAAATGTTTTGTGATCAATTGTAAGTATTGATACAGCTTTTAAGTAGGTGACTTAATTGTAGCGTAACTGTAGTATATTTCGAAGCATGTACCCAAGTTTTTAATTTAAGAGATTGGTTATACTAACTAACGGATCTTTGTGACTTTAAATTGGGCATTACTTTCACCTTTTAATGGAAATCGGGAGAAAGTGAAATTTGGAGTCTATCTTTTTGACAATTATTGTTGAAACGTTGGCTAGTGAATGTACGGTGCATTAAATAAAATTTGTAGCCTTAAGAGCCTTGTAGCCTTAATTAACTAACGAATGTGTATATTTATGCAATTGGATGTAGATATATAAATCTTGTTGTTGCATGAATTTCTTCATCGCATCAAAGTAACTGACATACTTTATACTGGAGTGTTTTAGTGATTATGTGTGGATATTTAAAATTGCGTAGTTGTAACTTGGTATGATGACATTGTGTATGTGTACTTACTATAGATATGCTTGAAAATAAATTTGAAAGAAATTGGCAGATATCTTGATAGAATATAATATAAACTTACGGATTGTTTTATGTGAAACGATTTGTAATTCTAAATACTAGTGTACCTTATACCACACACCTACCGTCGCTACCGTATCTGTTTTGCTTGTAACTGATTGAGTAGACTAAACCTTTCTACACCAAGAGATTTAAATAGTATTATACAGTAACCACGTACAAAGTGTAACTATTATATATATCTATGTCAATTTCCCGAGTTTTCCTATGTTTTACGGATGGTAATAATTCTATAATTCTTTTCTGTACAATATTTTCTGGTAAGTAAAACAGAGCAAGAGCAAAATTTTATGGCAGAGTGAAAATGTCTCCTTTTGCCGAGCGTCAGTCATAAAAACTGTGGTATTATTCTAATCCTTCTAAACACTTACATTATGTGCCAAAATGCTGTATTCAATGACTAAACAATAAAAATTATCTGCAATGACTGTTTATATTTGTGGTTACAATTATGTATTTGCACTATACACTGACATGTTATTCTTCATATTACCCCTTTTCTTTTGGTTGAACATACAAGTGAGTATGACGATATATTGGTAGAAAATATGTAATGAGTAATTTGATTTATGTAGGTAAATATTTGTATTGAAATCCTATATCAAAAGTATATGGGTATGGTATTGGATTGGATGCAGGACAGTGGACAAAGTGGACATGGGTAATGGACCCATGTCCACTTAGGTAAGGCAAATCGTAAATCGGTAATTAAGGTAAATCGCAGTTAGCATCCATGTAAATACTGTAAACTGCAAATCACTTTATTTGTGATACATAAATATTACATTACATACTGCGAGATTCTCTTTTCATTTCAATTTTGGAGAAAGGTGTTTATGAGAAATGAGACTATAATTTTTATGAACGAGTAGTGTGACAGAGCGACACCACACCCAGTAAAAATGGCATAATGGATTACAAAAAGAAAACAACGGAGAAATGCAAGCTGTGCAGAATATTCTGACTAAAGACGCCGGTTCCATCTACAAGTGAGTACAAATGTCGAGTAAAATTATGCGCATCTTTACGGTTGAACTTGAATCAGACGATGAAAGTACAATACTCTCCCTCAATAATGTAAACACCTTTCTTTTTGACATTCCGCATATTCAGAAAAGAAAAGGCAAAGTTGGATTAAAAATTAGCAGTTATTGCGAATTTTGTAAGCATTAAAAATATTTTTTGTCATTATATATTCATTATTTTGGTGTGATTAATGTGATATCATTTTATGTAGGCATAAATTTTCATTTTATTAACATTGCAATATCCAATGGGATTAAAACTGAAAATCAAACGAACAATGATGGAAACATCATTAAATATATTTTCTTAACTATTAGCTAATTAATTTCTTTCTGATTTGCAGTGCCTGAATCATCAATCAATTACAACACAATAACACAAACTGCATCAAAAGCCGGGTTAACGAATTGACAACTATCGTGGACTAACACAAGTAAATAATAAAACCGCAAGCAAAATTATATATAACGTGTTAAAAGTATGTGTATTTATTACATAATTATTATTTGTAGAGAAAACAAAATTTGAAGTGAAAAGGGCACAATCTGCTTGAGGTGAGGTCACTATGTCAGATCAAAATCACGGGGAAGATGCAGTGCCAGTAGCTGGAAATGAACAGGGTGATGCAACCAATGGTAAGTATTTTCACAAATTAAAAACGGGTTTTATAACATAAGGTTTTGATTTCAGTTATTTTTTGTGTTGTAAATGTGTAAATTATATATTACTATGATAATTTATAATGTAAGTTGTGTGAAAGTGGTTGTAGATGAAATTCATAAAGACGGTTATAATTGTTACACACAGGTGTACCGGTAGCTAATGGAGGTGTCAGTGGTAACGTGTCAACCACTTTTGCCGATACAAAGGACCAAGAAGGGATGGAGAACCAAGGTCACCATTACGGACAATCGGATGAATCAGCCGAAGAAATTCAAATTGAAGAAGGTGGCAGTGGAGAAATCGGCACATTAGAGATTCTGGATCCAGACGCCTTCGATGTGGACTTGAATCACCAGCGTTTAGCTAAGTTGGAAAATCTTGAGTGCTTGCATCAGGTGGAAACAATATCTTTTCGATGGAACTTCATCAAAAAAATTGAGAATTTACATTCTCTTGTTACACTTCGTGAATTAGAACTTTACGACAACCTTCTCACTTGCATTGAAAATTTGGATGCTTTAGTGAATTTAGAGTGAGTTTTTATTCTGTATTAATAATTTGAAATGCATTATTAATTGAGATTGAGGGTGTATTTTAAAAAGTATCAGATGGTCCAACGTTAATAATTATTTTATCGTAACTTAAAGAATTCTGGACCTGTCCTTCAACCGCATTCGCAAGATAAACAATCTTGGAAAATTATGTAAACTAAAAAAGTTGTTTCTTTGTGCCAACAAAATTGAGAAAATTGAAAATCTGGACGAGTTGGTCAATTTAGAAAGTTTGGAACTCGGTGATAATAAAATAAGGGTAAGCTTATTGCTTATTATTTGACTTGAAGTTGTGTATTAATTAATATGGAAGGATGATATTTATTTGTGTTCATTTACTTTTATCACAGGTGTTAGATAATCTGGACAAACTAGTTAATCTCAGAGAGTTGTATATCGGAAAGAATAAAATAGCAAAGCTTCAGAATTTGGATAGCTTAGAAAGTCTAGAAATCCTGAGTCTTCAAAGTAACCGAATCACAAAAATTGAAGGTCTCGACAAATTATTGAAATTAGAGCAACTCTATCTCTCAAACAATGGAATAGAGAAAACAGAAGGCTTAGATCATCTTGTTGAGTTAAGCACATTGGATGTAGCTGCTAATCGAATAAAAAACATTGAAAACTTAGAGAGACTGACCAAGCTTGAAGAATTTTGGGTAATGAACATTCTAAATGCAATGTAATGCATATGAAATCATTTAAACTATAACGACACTTCAATTATCATTGTACAATTTCAGTTTAACGACAACCTTGTAGAAGACTGGAGCCAGCTTGACAACCTGAGACACGCTCACCAACTGCAAACAGTTTATCTAGAAAGGAATCCGATCTGGCAAAACGGCAAAGACCCAAATTATCGCCGTCGTATTAAGTTGGCCCTTCCTACACTTACCCAAATTGACGCTACTCTTTGTCGATGAAGTTGAAGCAAACCGTATACCTTAGAACTAGAACAGACGAAACCAATTAAGCTACGACGTAGCTTTCAAAAGTATTTCCAGTCCTATTGTTTGTCCATTCGTTAGTGCTAGTTATAGTTATAGATAATGCTGCTAATTATTAGTAATAATTATTATCAGCATGTTGTTGTAGTGTAGGTATCTAATATTCTGGATCGTCTCATGTTTTTAACACGTCATCGAAAATCTCTCGACCATAATCATTAAACAGATACGAACTTTATCATCTTCTTACATATTAGTTACTAACACTAACAAGTTTGTTCCAAATGTTCCAACGTTATTCCAATGATCCGATGTCTATTTTTAAAGTAAAAACATCATGTAATACGAAATCTCTTTAATAATTATTGTTGTCACTATCGTTGTTTAAGTTGTTAAATCAAGGGATCAAGATCAAACAAAGGATTGTTGCGTTAAACTTTGAATTAAGTATAAAACGCATAGCATTTGATTAGTAGTTAATTTATTTATTGGTGTAGCTTTGAATGTGAACTGAATGGGTTGAATTAAATCATTTAATAGAAACTTACATTAGATGTGTAGAATTCAAAGAACTGACTGATAAACAAAAACATGTTGCGATAAAATGAAATATTAATGGAAGCTATTTTAATTAATTATTTCCTGTATATATGAACGTCCAGTCCAACAAAATAGCTATCCTATTTAGTCTTAACCTTTATGCTTTAATTTATTTGCACCTGCATTCTACATGTTAACTGTAAACTTGATGAATTTATACTTATACTATGTATGCGACTAAAATTCATGAATCGTGATTGTTCAAGTGTCTGTGTATACTGTAACTGTACTAACTACTTACGTTGATAATTAAAAACTAAATTTTGATGTGCAAAATACTTAATAACATATATTTTATCCGCTACAAAAGTTAGTTACACTGTATGTAAACTGTATATGCACTCTTAATATTTTTTCCATTGTCTTGTCCAACTTAAACTTTGAATTCGCAATGAGTTTGCAAGCACACAGGTCTGTAGAGTATTTAGGTATTTTTATAAAATGTACAACATCTACAATTAGAGGCCTTCTTGAATGTTCTCTGAGAAAACATCGCTTTACAATCGGATGTGTTTTCTCTGTACTTAGCTCACTTATACTTTATACTGTAGACCGTAAGTTAAGTGCGTAAGTGAAACAGCTTAGATTGTAAATCGAT